>JAOUZG010025848.1:3097132-3107948 GCA_026289955.1 Argiope argentata
TGTGTGTGTGTGTGTGTGTGTGTGTGTGTGTGTGTGTGTGTGTGTGTAAACCTGCATTATGAATTGCAAGAATAAATTGTTTTTCAACGTATACGTATTTCGGGGTGCCCTCTCTTCATAAGTGTGGAAACAACGCCGACCAAAATCTTGAAATCTTTCTTGCTTCCTGCTTCCTCCGATTCCTGAGCAGGCGGAAGTGCCTGGGAAGAAGGGCAGAGATCAGATCGCATTTCAGCGACCTGAATAGGGTTTCTTTTCCAAGTGATTTCTTTTTAAAAAATGTTTCAAATAACTGTTAAAAGTGTCATTTATTAAAAATTGAAAAAAATTATTCATGAAGATAAATAGAAGTAGGAAAAAATTGTTGAAAAAAAGCAATTATTGTTTGAGAAAGTAAATTGAAGTTAATTTAAAAAAGTATTCTTTGTCGATTCCGAAATTATTCATAGTTTTTTCACGTGTTGAGAAGGCGGTGGAGGTCAACATAAAGTTTGTTGGTATGCAACGATGAGATTTCGAAGAATTGTGACGGACCATTTTAATTTCGATCTTGAATAAAATATTTTAGAATCTGCTTTGCATAGAAAAAACTTTTATGGTCGCATTCATGAAACAAAGAAGGATGCGGTAGTCTAGAAGAAAAGTCAAGTGATGAAAGTGAGCCTTTTGTAGCCGCTGACGTTGTGAAGAAGTTTGAAGAAGGATGCTAGCTCTTCCTCGTCATCTGAAGGCAACTTAAAATTACCAGGTCTATCCCAAAGTAACATTAGTGTCATTTAATATAATTGAAGCAAACTTTAAAAAAAAACTCATAAAACCGCGGCTGAGCCGCGGAACCATTCAATTAGCAATTTTGCGATAACTCGAGTAAAACACTTATTCTCAAACTCGTAATTAGAGTCCCATCCAGCCTGAAGTAAGCTTTAATTGGTTCAAATATATAATATGATTAGAATTCATCATTTGAAAATGATTTCCATCTTTGTGGGTACGAAATAAAATTTCATTAAAAGTGGGTATTTCCGTTTTTTTTTATCTATTACTTTTCCATATATATAATCAATTTTATTTTTCTGTAGAATTGTTTCTAGGCTTTGTACGTTATGTAGCATGCAGGTATTAAACTTTTGTAGTTCTACAATGTATTAAGCACATGTAAGTAATGCTAAATGTTTGTATTGATAATTCGTTTATTGAATAACATGCATAGTTTGAATAATTTCCCAAGTAAGCTTAACTTTAACAAAAGCTTATGTAACAATAAATTTCTGAATTCAATTCATAGCAGGAGTTAGTTCCCCTAAGTTAATTCATTGGCATAAGCGTAAATCATATCCATTAACTGCAAAATTAATGAACTTACATTTTTGCGATGGCAGCACAAGACTTCGAACACAGATTCAGACTCTGCCGACTGAGTTCGTTCGAATGAGTAGAAAGTGTTTCAATCTCAGAGAAAACAGAAGTTTTATCGTCTGCAACTGAGATTCAGAGTTCACAGAGTTGAATGGAGACAGCTAACATATCTCGAGATATAATATATTGATGATAGTAGCTACTTCTTCACATTTATGTATTACTAAACACAATTTTTTACCATAATAGTTTTTATAATTTTAATCAAATATTAAATTTGTATTTCAGAAATTATTGAAGAGAAATATATAAGATAGTTAAAGCTAATAAATAGGGAACGCGAGCCAGCAAAATTTCAGTCACGCACTTTTAAAGATGTACAGCAGAACTCTGAACTTTTCACGGACTCTGAGAGTTCTCCGGCGGGACATCTTACGATATGAACACACCATTCAACATATTGAAGGTACCTATGAAGGCACACAAGAATGTAAGTCTGAAATTTTATGTTATTGCAGGACAGCAGCAACAAATGTCGTTTACGTTATTGTAGGAATGCGAAATAATAGTCATTAACAAGTCTAACAAATGACAAAATAAATTTGCAATTTCGTAGACACCACGATCCCCCGATGCCTATCTGGGTCTAAGTCTGAAATCTAACGAGGGTACCTCAAATCCACGAAGTTTGTCAGAATTTAAACATGCCATAAAACATGAAGTTATATAAAGTCCTTCTGCCACTTTATATTTTCCCTTCTTGTCAAAAACCTCTCACATATATGCCTAAATTGTTTTTGAAAGTGGGTATGTTGAAAATTCTTAATTCCACTTAAAGGGGCTACCTTTTAATTTGAATTGTTGTTGGGCTTTTTTCCTTTCTTCTCTCTCGTGTTGTCATTGGTCCTTTGCAGTGCTTCAAAAGCTTTACATCGCTAATTTTTATCCTTCCGACACTCACTTTGGGACGCGATGGCGTGGTGGCAAGGTCTCCGCTTCGGAACCGGAGGTTCGAATCTCGATTCCGACGAAGCGGGTCTGGCGCACTTTAAATCCAACGGGTCGAAACATCCTCCCACTTGTGTGGTGTAGAAGTTTGGAGAGAGGGTGAGAGATCAGGTGTCGTCTCCAACATTTGACCGCGGTTTTACATTACGAGCTCAATTCTAGAATAGAACTAATGTTGCTTTAAAATGGAACGTTAATATAACTATACTAAATGCAACACTCACTTAGGATTTTTAAGGTGCTGTTTAGTTATTAAGTAGTAGCAGTTGCCTTGTTAATTTTTTCACCTCATCCCTGAGAACTCTATCATTTTAAATCTTTGGAATCTTTAGCCTCAACATTATCTGAACCCAACAATGTCTGAAATTTCATTTCGTTAGGTTGCGCCTTTAGATAAGCCACAGAAACTCGTGTGTATTATTCGGATTCCCTCCCCTCTACCTTTTGAACTGGTCTGATAAGACTTAAAGCTAGGGATCTTGAAATCGGACCGAATCGAATTAATAAATAGATGCAAGTTCATCCGCCCTTTTCTCCCCCTCAGGAAGTAATTGGAAGTTTTAAAAATATTCTAAAGCAAGATATTTAACCCTTAAGAACGTAAGTCCCCTCTCATATGAGTTTTGCCGGCTGTGTAATATATAAAAATCTCTCGTCCTTCCAGTTAGCTCAGCTATCACTAAAAGTAGATTTCTCTTTTTTTGTCTTTTAATGTTTCAAATTTAAACAGATGCATAATTTTTGATACGACAGTATTTGCATTCTACGAGTTCTTGAACAATATCCGTCGCATCAAAGCAGGATCAAACGATAATACTCCAAAGAATCTGTTCTTTACTAGAATTTGTTATTCTATGAACTTAATGATGAAAAGTGAGGATCAGTGAGGATCCAAATTTTTACAACAAAATAATTCGCTTAATTTTGTAAGTATTTTTTTTAGAATACTTAAAATTTTTAATCTGGAGGCTTATAAACTGCATTTAGAAGACGCAGTGTTCCAGAGTAAAATATTTGGTCCATATAAAAGCAAATATTTTTATCAAGTTCATTTAAATATATTCCAAAACTTCCTTTAGTGTCTGATATCCCAGTTTTCCTCCTTGATTTCTGTCCATTTGAAGCCTTTAATTTCGTACGGGCTCTCTCAAATATTGCAATTATTTTTTTATAATTTCCATTCATGCCAGTGTGTGGATTTGCTGTCTTCATAAAGTTTCCTCCTGCTTATGGGCAGCTTAATGAAAGCCTTTCAAGTGGCATAATTTAGCAGAACGTCCGATGCCACTGAGTTCAAATGACCGAGATCATTGAAAAACAATTTAAAGTCCAACCTTTTAAAGTCCTTTCGTCCTAAGAAAACATATTCTGCGAATTTTCTGGGCGCTCCAACTTTTAAATAAATTTTTATATCCGTTGATATCAAATCTGACCAATTCATTAAGTTTTGAATTTTATAATATCAGAAGCGTAAACAATTTTATAATTTAGGGCAATCACTGTAGCGAAATAGAAGAAGGTTTTTTTAAGAGGGTCGATGAAGTGATCCAATATCGCTCATTTATATAGAATAGTGAAGTTGAAATTTTCATAATTGATGTACTTTATTGAAGTGCAGATCATTTTTTTATTTAGCATATTAGATTCACAAGAATATTTTGTGAAATATACAGAAGGCAGAGGATAAATGAAAAAATTTAAAATTCGTAAATACTCAGAATTTGTTGACTCAATTTACAAGCGTAATTATTTATTTCATCATTAAAACATTGATATAATATTTAAAAAAAATTTGAACTTTAAGATAATTTAAAAATTAGTTTCTTGCTGCAATATTTTCATATTTCATCGCGGAAAAATGACAAAGTTTAGTTTCATTTAATGGAAATTTCAAAAAAAAAATCTTTCTGACGTTTATATTTTCACTCTCCAATGTATATATGTGCCAAGTTAGGCAGCTCTAGATCTGTGGTCTGTACACACATACACACGCATGCACAAACACATTCATTTAATTATAAGTCTAGGTGAAATTCCGGATACTGATTGTCCCGGAATTGATATTTTAATTTAAAAAATCGTACGTTTTTATAGAATTGTAAAATTCATATTTTCATAAACCAGCCAATTTTAATTATTGGTTTAGTTCATTGAAGTGCAACTTACATGTTTAAAATACTGGTGCCTCAAGAATATTTTATTAAATATGACTCACAGAGCAGAGTATCAAAATTTTTTAAATTCGTAATTCATCAAAGTATTTATTGACCCTAATTACAAAAAATTTTGTTACTTATTTCATTAATACCATTTTAATTTTAGTACTAAACAGTATTAATGCCTATTCCTAAAGATTTACAAATTGGCCATTGTCTGGATATTCTGCATGAATTAAAGGATGATGGATTTCATGAAATTGATTTTTTAATTAGTAATATAAATACTGAAAGCGATTAGAGAAAAATTTATTTTGAGTTCATTTTTTTTTTTTTGAAAATTTGATTTTTTATTCCATTTCAAAGTTTCAAGTACTGAAAAATATATTTTTCTACGTTTAATTTGCTGTAATAATTAACTTATTTTTTCACAGAGTTTTTGTCAACGTAATGGCGTCACTCCGATAAAGGATAAGTTTTCGCCATGCTTGAGCAAATTGTTATTTTGAACGAAATAAATTTTTGAAAAATATAGTTAAAATATTTATTTAAAAATTCATTTTAAATAAAAATTTAATTTGTAGGTAAAGGAATTGTTATCATTTAGAAGATAATTTTTTAAACTTTAATTTGATATAAAAATTATTTTTGTGTGATAATATTTTCGGAAGTTATTTCATAAAACGTCTAAATTTCGCTTAATTTTTAATTAATTAAAATTCTAACAAAAAAATTTATGATTCTAAACCATTCTTGAATTCATTTGAACACACAAAAAAAATTTCATCAAAATCAGTCCTGCCGTTTAGGAGGAGTTCAGTCACATAAACACGCACATCTCAGAAGAATTAGGTGACCAAGAGAGGGAAATAAATTTAGAAGAATGCACCTCAAGCCACTCAGTAAATATAAACTTGAGGAGTGGCGCATTAACCTATAGGAATTATCCATGTCCGTCAGAATGCACACAGAATGCATGTAGAGGGTCAGAAAGGATGTTAAAGTACCGCTGATCTGTCATGGTCGAATCTACACATATCAGTGGTCCCATTTCACGCCAACTGCACATGCCCCTTACCCTCACAGAGCCTCATTCAGCTTGAACAGCTCCTTGTAGGCATGATGGATCCTCGATTTTTGGGGGCTTTTCGCTACACCTGTACGGGGCTACCCACCCAATACAATTTGACAGACAACGTTTTTCCATTCCTTAAGAATTCAATGACGGTGCTGGCAAACCCAAGCCAGGCGTAGAGCTTTGTGTCGCTGAGTCGCCAATGGTACACGAGACGGTTTGCAGCTGCGTAAGCCCATACCAATCAGATTACGTTGCATAGTACGCACACTGACATATGTTGATGGATTTGTATTCAAATCCGCAGCAATTAGAGGAAATATTGAACGTCTGTTTTGTGTAGCGATTCTTTTCAGGTGTCAATGATCGCGTTCTATCAAGGTTTTTTTTTCAAGCCTCACCACAGTTAAACAAAGAGATCTGACGGAAATAAATTTCGAGTTTTTTTGTTTGTCTGTTTGGGGAAGAGATGAGAACAGGGAGAGGTTTGGAATTAGAAATTCGGAGGGGCTTCGGTGTTTGAAGAAGGTTTCCTGATTTTTTGAGAATCGCGTGATTCAGGTTTCTATGTTAGGATCCATCCGCGATTGGTGGATTTCTGGAGCGACCCAGAGGCAGTCAAGTAGCGGTTTGTGCTAACTGCCTATTGGCGTTTTTTTTTATGCGTGTCCATTCTCTAATTCAAAAGAGAAAATATTTTATGATTAAATTTTCAACTATTAATTTTGTAAATAATATTAACCCAGATGAAAAAAAGTTTTTTTTGCACACATATAAGACTACTGTAAAAAAATTTATTGCTACACTACATTCTTATTCGATCAATCAAGGTAAAGATATTACAGCATATATAAATCTGGATGACTCGAAAATTCGCATTATTTGAGGATTCATTTACAAGAAAAAGAGAAAACAGATTAGAATTCCAATTTTCTGCTGAATAGTCCATCTGCTCTTTGGTGTGCTGCTTGAAAATTTACTGCTGACGTTTTCAAGCCATACGACACAAATAATTTTAATAATATATTTAGAAAAGTCTCTGAAGTAATCAAGTCTGGTGACTCGGTTGAAATAACAACAAATCCAACCTTCCTAAAACCCATAGATGGGAAACCGTTCTCTTCTCTCTTTTCTTCGATCGGAAAAGTCAATATTAGATTATGTTATAACCTAATAATGTCTTGATACACACAAAAAAACATACATACTGGATACTTTTTTTTATTTTTCAAGATTAATGTGTTAGGCCCAATAATACTTGATTTATCAACAAAAAAATGATATTTCAAAAGAATCTATTTCTATTTATCATTTAAAAACCCATCTATTTATTGATGCCTTTAAAATACAACTGAAATGGGAAAAATTCTTATCCTGTTGCATACTACTTGTATAAATTCAGAACTCATGCGAATAGAGGACTTCTAACCACCCATTCCTTGAATGCGTACATTCTCTACTGCTCTTCTAGAATGAAATGCGAAAATTTTACTTTATCTTTCTCGTAAATATTTTTTTTTATTTGGGGGTGGGTGAAGGCTGTTTAAACTTTGTACAAGAAATTAGAAGAATTTATGTCAATTCGCTCTGTGGAATAAGAATTATCTTAGTTATAATATTAGATTTGAAATATTAATAATATAATTCCTTTATTATCTATTAACTAAACATTAAAATATCAGCTTATCTTATATGTTATCAATTCAAAAATTACTTCATCTCAATGGCATATGAGTTGTACATCATTTGGGAAAAGAAGAGCAAATAATGACGAAGTTCCTGGATGTGAATAATTTTATAGTAAAAAAAGTCACAAGCTTTGTTTAAATTTTTTTTGTATATTTATAACTATATAACGGCATAAATTGCAGATATCGAAGAGCTTATAAGTCTTCATCTGTTCAAAAGCTCTATCCTGAAACTGAAATTCTAACCTATTGATCTGTTTTTTATAGTTCGGCGAGATAACAGATCAAACTTTCAAAAAATGTCACTGTACCTCAATATCTAAGCTTCAGCAAGTTTCGAGACCTCTTATTTTCCACTCGAACACCTGATGTCAAATTTGAAATCCAAGTCAAAGTCTCTGCAAAATTGCGTGCAATTTAAAAACTGTGACACTGCTTTCCCTGTCAGCTGGTCTCTTGCTAAGGAAGAGATTTTTTTTTTTTTTTTTTGAATATTCTGAAGCTTGCTGGGCGAGTGCCGGGCCAACTCAGGGCTTTGGACACAGAGAGGAAGGTTTCAGAAACTGCCCGCATTTCGACGACAATCAGGAGCAAAGAGGCACTCACCTACCAAAAACTGATTGTAAAACAAACTTCAAGTGAGGGCAAAGAGCGTATGAATTTGCATTTTAAATTTTAGAAACTGCTTCCCTGTTTATATAAAACTTGCATTAACTATAAAGAGGAACGAATATAATTTGATTAAAAACGATGTGCGTTAAACCAATTGCTTCTTTGCGAATTTGATGTATTCAATTTTTCTCAAATTACCTACAAAAATAGTGTGATGAATAATGTATTTTTTATGACAATATTACCTTTATATGTTGTTAAACCAGATTAAAAAGGATGTTAGCAATGAAAAAATGTGATGAGAAGCAACTAGAATCTCTATAAAATTATTGATTGTGCAACAATTTTTAAGTTTTTAAAAATGTTTTTTTATCTTTTTATGACTTAATTTAAGACGTGAATTTTTAATTTCTTAAAGATAACCACCGTATTATATTCTTTTTTAGATTATTATTAAAAATTTCTCTCTGGGATTATGGAATAAAATTTAAAATACTTCCTTCTGCTTAAAAAATTGAATGAAAAGTTTCAACGAAAAATGCTAGCTTGAAATGTAATTTTTTATTACAGATTATTTTTATTAAATGCATAAAGAAATGTATTTTTGCTTTCGAATTTCAAATAAAGTACTTAGTACATACAAGTATACATCGAAAAAAAAATTATACCAGAGTTTATATTGATTTCGCAGTGAAATAAAAAAAAAAATCTTCTACTAAAAAGTTTTTTTTAAACTTTTATTACAATAGTTATTTAATTTATAATCCAGTTCCTTGAAATAAATAAAAGGCACGAAAAGTTTCACTTCATTCAATATTGGAACAAACAATGCTCGAACCTTTTCTGAAGATTTCACTTCATTCTCCTTTTCCGACCTTGAATTCTTCTCGCCTGCTTTTCATGCGAGCAGACGTCAGAGGGTGGAACAAAAGTCGGAACTTACGACATTTAAAGAAGCGGAATTCTACTCTCATTCTTGCAGAGCAATTTGTTCGTTTTTATTCAATATAATTTTATTCTAACGGAATTTATTTCAATTGAACCCATTTTTTGATTTGCCGTGATCATTACCAATAAAGCTCGTTTCCTTTCGGCTTTTATGTTGCATATTTTTTTCACTGGTAATGTTTTCGTCGTTCATTTGCAATTAAATTAATGCAAATCTTTGCTGTGTGTGTGAGAGAGAGAGAGAGTGTGTGTGTGAGTATGTGTTAGCTTTTACCCGCGACTTCACACACGTAGAAATTTTGATATATATATTTGAGAACTGGCCGTCTAATCATAATGTACAATGTTCGCAAATCATATGCATGAGACATTAATTTTAAGCACCCGTTCGGATAACGAATGCAGATTAGAAATTTTTAATTCAATTAATCTGTTTTATTTTTATTCAAAAGTACTTGCGAGGGAATCGAAAGATCTATTAATTAACAATGATTCATTTTAAATCTATCAAACACTACGGAAATAAACAAAATCGTTTGAAATAACCGGATGAAAACATGTTACGTCTAACCTCTTTAGCGTGGGGAAAAATTACTTAAAAGCTATGAACTTAAAACTATAAGGATATTTTTCCGTTTGCCGGCCACAAACGAACAATCGCCAGAGAAATGTGAGAAAATTTGGTGGAATTTTACATTATTTGCTAATGGAAATATACCACTATAAGCATATATGAAAAATATATAGCTAACACAAATACAATTTATTTACAAAAACACTCAACGGAATAGCTTTGATATACAATCATTTTCGCCAAAAAAGTAATTATACACCAAATTTTAGAGAAATGGCCGAATGTGGAGTGAACGGCAGCAACAGCATTTCCAATCATAAATTTTTCGATGAACGTTGCAGCAAACTAACTGAGATATAGAAAAAATCAGTAAATGCAAGAATATGGAAAGCACAAAAAAAAATTAATCGGAAAATAATGAGATAATACGTACAGGAGGGGAAAAAATCAAGAGAAATGAAAGGGAAAGATCGAATTATTTAACACAAGAACAGTTTAAGAAAAAAATGAATATATCTGTTTTTATGAGCTGCACTATTACAGACTGATGCTATTATTAATAAGAAATAGGAAAGAATAATTGCTTGGCTCAATTAATTTTTCTTATGAGCCAAAAACGATTTAACAATTTCTATAAAAAACAGCTGAACTTTTCAGTCATGAAAACTTCTTTCTGCTGGGAAATCTATGAAAAGAACAATAAATCACAAGAATTACATTAGAATGGTAAGATCACTGAGAAAGATATATTTTTCTCTGCGAGTAAGATAATATTAAAATGAAAAACTATGAAATAAAGGCAAACGATTCAAAAAGGTCGAGCAGATGTTTTCAGAGGCTCTTTATTTTTCGTTCTGATGAAATTCGCAAGCTGACGATTTTATTCAAAATAAAATTAATGCTCTGAAATAAAACAAAACCGCAATGCGCATGCATGAATTTCAGTTCCAATGGAGACAACACTATGCGTAATTTTTCTACTTACGTTGGGGTATGCCATACAGATTAGAAATTTTTAATTTCCTTTATTATGATTTATTTTAATTCAAAAGTACTTCATAATGAATTAAAAATGTTTGCTTTTCAATGCATCAGACACAAAGAAACTAATCAGAACGGTTCGAAATAATTGGCCCGAAATATGTTAAGCCTAACCCCATTCGAGTGCGAAAAAAACAAAACAAATCGAGGTCTTTTTCATTTAGAGGTGGAGAAGATTTTTGGCAGGAAAGTTAGTTCTTAGTTAATAAAAAGTGTATCACTCAATTAATCGGAATAAATATTAGCCTATGTTCTTCTGTAGACTATAATCTATCTTCGTGCTAAATTTCATCCAATTTCGTTAAACTGTTCTGGCGTGATAGACTCACATCATCCATTCAAATTTTCACATTTATAA
>JAOUZG010025848.1:3121888-3151678 GCA_026289955.1 Argiope argentata
ATATATATCGAAGCTGGATCCACAATTTTTCAAATTGGCTTCCGTTTAGGAAGTCTTCTTTAAAAAAAACAGTGAAGTAGAATTATACCGATAATTTCACTTCTCTCTTTATTAGTCCGTAAATCAAACGAAATCTGAAAATGATGTAGGAATGATGTAGATGGATCTTAAAATATACCGATAATTTCTCTTTCTTTTCTACTACCACGATTCCTTCGTATTTTTTTAAAATCTGAAATTAACCTTCTAATTGGAATTAGTGAGAATTTAAATGATAAAAGTGAATTCTTCAAAAAGGAAAATTCAATGATTCTTCGCATTGAGAGGAACTCGAGAAGATATAAATATGAATTAATGAAAATTACGGCACATTTTCTCTTCTCTCTATATAAATTTAGATAACATTTGAGTCATTTTAAAAAATTAATTTTTACATCATTTTTTTTATATCGACGTTTGTTATATTTGATTACAATTATGAATGAATATCTATGATTTGGTTATATTTTTTAACCAAAAAATAAAGATGATTTTTAAGCCCTTTTTTCCTTCTTTTTCTTACAGCCGCCAAAGTATTTCCCCTCCGAATCTGCTTGACAACACTCTCCAGCTGAAACGTTTTCCACATGATTAAAGGTTCGCCCAAAGGAACACACATACTGATGCAGGCCATTCCAACCAGTGACGTTACGGTATCTCCTCAATATTCATTCTGCGAAAAATCACTCGTGAATCGAGTCCTTTTTTAAAACATTTCATTTTGTCCATTATGCTAATTACTCGTTAGAAAGGCACTCGTTAAGAGTGATTTAGTAAATTTATGAAGTTTCAGTCTATTCAGTTTTAAATAATTTACCTTTGTAAGTAGAATTTCAATTAAAAATTCCAAATCTGAAAGAAATTATCACTGCAAAATTAAATTAATTTCTTTTGTGATTTAATACAATAATTACTATAATTTTACTATAATAACAGTTTGTGTTATTTTTTAGGAAAAGAAAATTTAGAAAAATAATTGTGAAGTCTTTTTTTTTTCTTACTTTCCTAAATACGATGTGAGGAAGAAGTGCCGTAATCGACACACTCGAGATTTTATCGCCTCTTCAGATGTTTCAGACCACTTCAGTTCGAATAACACAATTTTGGCATCATGTCTGCCTCTACGTGAGTTTTTTCGAGTGAACTTGAAAATTCCAAAACGCAAAGAGCTAGGTAGTTAGCGCATTGATTTAACATCTAAAGTGGTGATGCTTTTGGATGAAATCTGTCGACAATTTGACTATTTGTTTTTCTAAATTTTCTCGTGCCTCTAACCCTATAGCTCAAACACAGTTTCTTCAGTCAATGAATTGTAATTACAGTTGTAGCTTCGTGCCAAATTTTGATTTCACTCAGCTGGCAAGATGTCGTCCAAGACACATATTAGCAAGATAGATTTCATGAAAATGTTAAGTTTGTGTCAAATACATATATCTCGTAGCTGTTATAAGCCAATGCCATACAGCGTGTTCGCCACCTCAGCAAAGGCTCATAATTTTATGCGGGACGTTAAATGGAGAGTTCGTGAGGAAATTTCCCAGAAGACCACTTCAGCTGCTCATGATTTACTTTGCACCTCCACTAACTAATATTTTTAAACCATTTAAAGTAATCCAAATGTTGTAATTTTTAGAGGTCATAATCATCTCATATTCCATTTTGTGAAAATTTTGTTTGTAAAATGCATCATTTTATGTTTTGAGGCAAAAATACGAAGATGTTGTTTATTCAATTTGATGTCCAGAAGGAAAATCTTGGTCTTTCTCTGTTAGTACGAAGTACTTTGTACGCTGTGGCTTAAAATTAAATTATTTATGCGTGAGTTCATTTCCCATTTTACTCATTTTTTTCAAATCAATAAAGTAAAACAAAAAAATATATCTAATTATTAGGAATAATTGTAAAATATTGTATAATATTAAAATATATTCTGAATATTGTGTAACATTGTTGAATATTAAATAATATAATATCGCACAATATTTCATAATATTGTGAAATGGGATGTGCTACCTTGTTCTCACTGTTTGCAGTTACGAATTGTGGTGTCAAAGCAGTCGATGGCTCTTTATACATTCACTTCCTTTTGCATTCATTCCATACATTGCTCACTTCTGTAAATGAGTCGTGCGATAATCATGTGCGTTTGAAAACTTTGGATTTATTCCCTATGGCGAGCGTGTAAGTTCGTTGAAGTATCGAGTAAGTGATGGCTTCGTATTTGGTTGGTAGATGGCGCCCACGACAGACATTTATAAAGGTCACCAATGTCGCGATACCTGCGACGCTAGGGCCGGTAGCCGAGCAATATGACCACTACACCAAAAGTCTACTTCAGTATTGCAGATATTATGTGGCTTAAAAGGCAAGCGCCACAAATGAAATAATCATTTCTTTGTGCTGGAAATAGCGGAACAAAAAAAAAGTTCAGACAGTGGAGATTTAACGGATCAGTGTATTCCAACTGTAGTAAGTATTCTAGTAACGCATCAATATCTAGCATCAATATTTTGATAAAGTTTATTTATGTATTTTGTCTTGATGCATTCAGTATAAGAGGTAATAAAATTTTTAGCAGAAATTAATTTATCATGTTTCCAAAGAGAACAAAAAAAAGTTTATATGTGTGTGTGAGTGTTTATTCCTTCTTTAATACAGTATAGTTAAAAAATGATATTATGAATTCATAATTTTGATATGAAAAAAAACTTGAAAATTGGCTGTAACTGGATTTTGAGTGAATTTAGAAATAATTCCCTTATTGTTAGGGCAAACCAAGATTTCAGCGAAATCTTTACTGAATTTTAAACAAAGTTCATTTTATAAAAGGTATTAAATTCCTTCACCTGTTTATATTAAAATATTCAGCAACATACTTCGGAGTCACAGACTCAACAGAAAGTAGTTTAAAATAGTAAAATAATTCCTTTCAATATATTAGAAAACAGAACGTTTACTATCCAACATCAAAAACGGAAGTGTTTGCATTAAGAACAACTTTTTCTTTTTATAGAAGATGCCAGATTCACAAGACTTTAAACAAAATTATTAATTCAGCGATGCTGTATTTTTATGTGAACTTAACATCCTCCGACCTGTTGATTATGCAATAATCAACTTTCATAACAAAAAAAATAGCAATTCTAACAAATTCACAATATCACATTACAAATAGTGTAAATATTAACAATAGAAAATATAATAAATCCATAATTCCAATTATGACTTCTACAAATTTAGTTACTCTGGAACTTTTATCTCTCTCCCTGGTCTTGAAAGTTTCCCTTTATACTCCGACAATGGCTCCTTGTCGTCTGTACTTTTCTTGCTATCCATTTTCATGTGTGGTAGAAAGTCGTTATCAGCTATTTCTAAGGTATACACACTTTGAACTGGACGAAATAATTTAGAATGCGAAGTTTGTATTTTTACCAGTCGAGCAATCCCATCCCTTCCAGGAAGAATATCTATTACTCGGCCCAGTGGCCAGTTGATTATCTTGTAGTTGTCTGCCCCAGCGAACACAATATCTCCAATTGCAAGTTTACGAGTGTCTTTGCATTTAGGTTTTTGTACAAGAAGTCCCAGATAGTCGTTTCTAAATCGGTTGCGTAAATCCGTTGATATTTTAAACTGCGATTTAAACTTTTGTGATCTATAACATCAATATTCGGTGTACTCCATTCTTAGATATCTTGTAGGAATGACAAAGGAGATACTGGTACTATATTATTGCTTTAAGACACATAAGTAAGGGGTCGGGAATTTATCAATGCCCACAGTCACACAGAATAGTGGTCATTTCTTTATAAAGTAGCTGTGCCTGGAATAAAACCCTTTTTAAAAGGTCCTTCACTATTCTAATCAGCCTCTCCCGAAATCCGCCCCACCAAGATGCTGTTGGTGGGTTGAATTTCCACTCGATGGCGTTGACAGCGCAATGTTTAATCATCTTATTCCAATCCAAACATGAAGCAGATTGGCAGCACCAACGAAATTTGTTCCATTGTCACAATATATAGTTGAGCATCTTCCGCGTCTTGCGAGAAATCTGCGAAAAGCCATTAAAAATGATTCAGTAGATAGGCTATTGATGTGTTCTAGATGCACAGCTGTGTAAACAGCGCAGGTGAAGAGTAGAACCCAGGCTTTCTGATTTTCTTTGAGGAATAACGGTCCAGCCGCAACTACTCCTGTGATTTGGAAAACGGCAGCATCTCGAACACGATTTTCAGGCAATGGACCGGAATCAACTTCTAACCTCTTTGAAGAGAATCTCTTGCAAGTTACACATTGGGATATGACTTTACGGATTGTTTTTCTCTCATTGAGAATCCAAAAGTTTTCTCTTAAGATATTTTGCAAAATATGAAGGCTACAATGTGAATTCTTCTTATGGTACCACTCTATGAGCCTAAAGACGATTTCATGGTTTGAAGGAAGCAGCATTGGTTTTCGGAAGTCTACTTTGTCTCTTTTATTAATAATTTGTGTCTTTACTCGTAAAACTTTATTTTCATCCACAAAAACCACCAATCTATTTTATTTTTTAGTCACCTTCCTCTTCGAAAGATTCTAGTTGAATCATCAACACCAATTTCAACTCTGCTCTTTCAAATTCAGAAGAAGTGAGCTCTCCTTGCGTTCTTTTTTCTTTTGCGATGAGGCAATTATTTTTAAATCGATACATCCACCCTATTAAGCGTACTATTTGATGATAATTAGAGAAGAATGAAAAGATTCTAGTTTTCTGGATCACATTTTCAGTACTAACCAAGGATTTTGTAGATTTTAGCTTTTCATTTTCTATCTCAAGCTCATTAAAGTCTTCGCATATAATATCTTCATGAGACCAAAAATCGGGGACTTTTGTAAACACTGTGGCCCCTCCCACCATCTGGATGACATAAGTTGTTTTGCTGTACAGCCTCTAGATGGCAAGTCTTCAGGAATCAATTCACCAGCTATATGGTTCCATGCTAAAGGAGAATTTAATTTTCTTATCTCCCGTACTCTATTTAGAACAAATACTTACCAATTTTCTTCTCTACATATCCAGGCTAGAACAGTAGTCGAATCGCTCCAATCGTAGCATTTTACTTCTTTCCAATTCAATGCTTCAACAACTGAATTTGATTATCTTGCTCCTATCAAGGCAGCTAATAGTTCCATACGTGGTATTGTACCACCTCTTAACGGAGCTATCCTTGATTTAGCAGCAAGAAAAGACAGCTTTACAGTTTCTTCTTCTAATCTTCTTTGCTTGTTTGAAAAAGTATGCTTTGCTTGTATGTAAAAGTGTTGATTGCGCAGTGCTTTAAATTTTCTGCTGTTACATTTATCCACCTGGGAATATTAATTTCTTCGAGAATCTTTAAATCTTGAAACCATTGCAAGAATTCCTTACGCAGATTGACTGTAATTTCCACATCCCATCCTATGGACATTTTCCAGGCCTTTTGTAGCATTAACTTCGGGCAAAACATAACTGTGGCGGTGAATCCAAGTGGATCAAAAACTTTATGCGCTGGTGACATCATAATTCTCTTCGTTACCTTATCAAGGCTTAAATTATCCATCCAGCTCATAATAACACTTAGAGAATCCAATTTGCTATTCCATTCTATACCTAGCATAGGCGTTTCCAAATCATGCTCATCTTTGCTGCTTGTACTTTCCCAATCTCTTAGATCAAAACCACCTAATGACATCAAATAAGTAGATTTGGAAATAAAGTTGTTTAGATCTTCGTTACTATCCAAACTAGCTAAAATATTATCAACGTAGAAGCTTTGTTTTAATATCTTCTTAAATTCAGGGTCAAAATCTTTACAAGCTTCAATGTGATATTCTATATCTAAAGCAAGTAGAAAAGGACTACTTTTAACTCCATAAACAAGTCTTGTGTGGCGAAACACTTTTAATTTCTTTTCTTCTAAGTTTTGCCACCAAAGAAAACGTAAGTAATCTATATCTTCTTTGGAAACACTTATTTGCAAAAAAAGCCTTTTTAATATCTGCAGTAATGCCAAATTTCTTCTCCCTGAATCGTGCTAAAATATCAGGAATCAGTTCAATAAGATTTGGCCCATAATGTAAGGATTGGTTTAAAGAAGAATGGCCTTGAAGCTTGGCTGATGCGTCAGACACTGGTCTAATGGGAGTTGTGTTGCTACTCTTTTTAATTACAGGTCGATGAGGTAAATAATTACCAAACAAAGAAATTTCACATGAAGGAACTTCTTCAATGATTCCTTCATCAAACCATTCCGGAAATACCTTTTCATATTTGTCATACAAGTTGCGAGTCAAAAGTTTTTCAGTGGTCACTTCAAGCCTTTTCTTGGCGAGATTGAAATTATCGGGTAATGGAGAACTATCATCAGCCCATGGCAAACAAACTTCATAACGGTTGTCTTGATTTAATTTCAACATTTCATTAAAATGCTTTTTAGCCTTTGGGTGTATTTCATGCTTAGATATTTTCTCCATCGGATCTCTGATTCCAATTACATCTAGTTGCCATAGATCAGAAATTTCAGCTTCCTTTACAAACAATGATGTTACGGTCATAGCTAAGTTAGCTCTTTCAGAATTTACTTATGGAACTTTTCCCATTAATGTCCATCCAAGTCGGGTTTCGATTGCAACTAAGCCTGATGTCAATTGCATTCTTTTGCTTATTAGAAGCTTACCCATAATATCTGCGCCTATGAGGACTTGTATAGACTCACAAGAGACGTTCGTGGCAGTTAAAATACCCTGTTAACCTCAAAGCGAATTAGGGGTTTTTAAAACACAAAGAATTCCGGCATAATGACAAGATCGCCATTTTCACAACACACACACATTTATTTACAAAAAAACTCTACTATTTACACTCCTTGAAGCGCCATCTATTGGCATTTTACAGCGATATTCGACCACAATTCGAACGTCGTAAAATACTGGGGCCCCATGACTTCGTCATCAATACAGGTAAAAAGTAGTTACATAGAATTGTACATACAATATCAAATTAAAGAAATCCAAAGCACAAAAGTTTTTTACATTACTAAAAAGAAAATAAAAAGATAATAAAAAACAAATGTCAATTATCGTCCACAGGAAGTCTAACCAATTTATGAATCGGTCTCTTAATTTCTCCAGCAATAGTTTTTAGAGACACTGCTCTGACTCTACCGTCAGATCCTTTAAAGGTGTGGATCACTCTCGCCATTTTCCACTTCAGTGTTGGGAGATTATCTTCCTTGATCAATACTAAATCATTGACCATTAAATCCTTTATCGGGACTTTCCACTTATTCCGCACTTGCAACTGGATCAGGTAGTCCTTTTACCATGATTTCCAAACGGATTGAGAAATCTGCACAGTTAATTTCCATCGTTCACGGATGGGGATTTTCTCACTTGTGAAGTCAGGCTCAGGTATTCTCTTCAACTCTGATCCGATAAGGAAATGACCTGGGGTGATTACGTAAAAATCATTAGGGTCCTCAGAAGCAGCAACCAATGGACAGGAATTCAATACTGCTACAATTTCCGCCAAAACTGTTGAAAACTCTTCTTGTGATAGGATCTGTGAACTGATAACACGCCTCATGTGGAATTTCATCGATTTTACAGCTGCCTCCCACAAACCTCCAAAATGAGGGGCAGACGGAACGTTCAAAGTCCATTTGGTACCTTCATTGGTAAGGTAACAACCAATGGCCTCTTTCTCACAGGTCTTTAGGTAGTTTTTTGTACCGACGAAGTTCGTACCGCAGTCAATAAAAATTTCTGCTGGTTTTCCATGCCGTGCGATGAACCGTTTTAATGCAGCAATACACGCATATGCACTAAGATTACTGACCAGTTCAAGGTGAACTGCCTTTGTTGTGAAACTAACAAATAAACACACATACATCTTTGATGGTTTAACTCCTCTAGCACGACGAGGACTGATATAGAAGGGTCCTGCGAAATCCATACCACATTTAAGAAACGCTCTTCCTGGATTCACTCTGGCAGAAGGTAAATCCGACATTATTTGCCTCGAAAACTCAGATCGAAATCCGGCACATGTAGTACAATTTCTTAAATCTCTTCCAATTGCAGATTTTGCTCCTGTAATCCAATATGTTTGTTTCTTCGTTGAGTTTATCAATTGTACTCCTCCATGTAAATACATCGCATGATAGAATTTTATCAGAAATTTTGTAACTGAGTGGTTTTTTGGCAGTATTAATTGGTGTTTCGTAGTGTACGGCAAGTTGGCGTTTTTGAGCCCTCCACCAACGCGTAATAAACCTCTATCATCTACGAAGGGATTCAGAGAAATTAAATTACTTTTCTCTAGCCTTTTCCCTTTCTCTAAAGTCGTAATTTCGTTGTAATATACAGATCTTTGCACTAGTTTAACAATAATATCGTGTGACTCTTTTAATTCCTTTGTCTGTAAATAGGATGTAATGTTCCTATCCCCTTTAAAATATACTCTAATAAATCTCAAACACCACGCAACCACTCTTTGCAACTTACTCCAAACTGAAAACTTATTCCAAAGCTGCTCGACTAACTCCAACAACAAAACTTTGGACAGGGTCTTGCGTTTGTTCATTCATAAATTCTGCCAAGTCTAACTTGGGTGACTCTCTGATTAACTGCTCAGGCCAATATTCCCTATTCTTCCGAAGCCAAATTAGACCTAACCACTATTTTTCATTAAGTACCAAACTTTCGGCTGCAATCCCTCTCGTGAGTAAATCTGCAGGATTATCTTCAGATGGACAATAATACCAATCACTCGGACTCGATCTCTCCTGAATCTCTACAACTCTATTAGCAACAAACTGTTTCCACCTTTTTGCACTCCCTTTAACCCAATATAATGCAATTAACGAATCACTCCAGAACACTAACCTTCCACTTTTGTCTTTAAAAATATTTGCAACGTAATTTCCACCTCTAGCTCCTATTAGGATGGCCATTAATTCCAACCTCGGTAGCGTTAATTTCTTTACAGGTGCCACTCTACTCTTAGACATTACAAAAGACACTCTATAATTTCCACTACTATCAGAATATCTAGCATAAACAACTGCTCCGTAAGCACTTAATGATGCGTCACAAAAAACATGAATCTCCACACTCTCATTATCACAATTCAATAAACAACATCTCGGAATTGTGACGTCGTTTAATTTTCCAATTTCACTGCACCACGCAATCCATGTTAATCTTAAGTCATCAGGTCCCAATACATCGTCCCAATCACATGTTCTTTCCCATATTTCTTGTAATAATATCTTAATCCGTACAATAAATGGGGCAATTAAACCAATGGGATCAAAACTCCTGCCTGCTGATTGTAAAACGCACCGTTTACTATTTCTTAAACTTTCCCAAGTGCTCAACAACCCTTTTACATCCAAAGACAACTCATCCATCTCAGAATTCCAGTTTAAACCTAGAGCTTTCAACTCCTGTGTTCCATCCATTTCACTACCGCTATCACAACTGCTAAGTTCATTCTTCCACAATTTTTTCAGATCGCTATTATTAGACTTCAGTTTCCTTAAATTGAATCCACCACTCTTTAATATTGATACAGCATCTGATGACAACTGAAATGCTTCACTTACACTATTTCCTCCAAAATATAAATCGTCTACATAAAGTGCTGAATTAAGCATTTCAAATGACCTAGGTTTGAACATCTCATATTTTTTAATATGATGTTTTATCGTGGCACATAGAATAAAGGGACTACTATTGCAACCAAATGGTAGTCTTTTCATTTGAATAATCTTATATTCCTCATCAAAGTTATCTGAAGACCAAAGAAATTTTAAAAACCTTCTATCCTTATCAGAAATCCCTATCATCAAAAAAGCCTTCTCAATGTCTGCATTAAATGCTATTTTGTACTTACGAAAATTTAGAACAATATCCAAAATATTCGGATTCAAGTTCGTACCAGTTTCCAAACAATCATTCAAAGAAAGATTACCCTTAGATTTTGAGCTACAATTAAAAACTATTCGAATTTTGGTTGTTTCTTTATCCTGCCTAACAACTGCTCTGTGTGGCATAAAATACTCATACTCATCTCTGTCACATTCTTTGATAATTCCGTTTCTTTTTTGATCATTTATTATTTCTTTATATTCGTTAGCAACCCAATCATTTTTATTAAAAACCGTTTCTAACTCATCAAACCGTTTTTTAGCTAAACCACAATTATTTTTCAATTCAGAAAAATCAATCTTCCATGGTAATTCAGTCTCGTATCTTCCATTAATGAATTTCAAATTTCGTTCAAATTTACCAATCAATGCTTTATCAACTACACTTAACCCTTCCTTTTCTTTAATATCTAAAGCCTCAAGATCCCACAGTTGTTTTAAATTATGATTTAAATCATCATCCAAAATAAATCCACAGTGAACTTTATCCCCACTATTTTGCTCCACCTCACCACACGTAATGTACCCAAACACCGTATTTTGAAAAAGCAATTGTGATTTTTTTACCTTGTATTCGGTCGTGTCTCAACAGGTCGTAAAAAATTGGGGCTCCAAGAATAATATCAGTTTTGCTCGGGACATTAAAATTGAAGTCTGCCAGTAGTACATTCTGGGGAATATGCATGCTTATATCTAAAAATTTACTCGGCACTAAATCTGTAATTTTTCTCACTACTGGAAAATCTAATTCTCTTACAAAGTTGTTCTCTTTATTACACAATGTTGCCGTTACGCTCTCATCGACTGTCATAGAAGAATTATTCACACAAGAAATCAACAAATTTATTTTTTCACGTTTCAGTTGCTATCGCTGAGCGCATTCTTTCGTAATTAAGTTAGATTGAGAACCCGAGTCACATAATAAGCGAACTTCAAGCGCCTTAAAAAGCTTGTCTCTAATCAAACAGCGAGCCGTACTCAAAAGAACTGTTTTCGACTTATTGGCTCCTATGCTGGCGGCCACAATATTGCTGCCGATGTTTACAATCGCTGCAGTGTCGTTGTTTACATTCGCTCAGCTGACTCGTTGCTACTAACAGGCACAGCTGCCTTTGACTTTGAACCCGAGGGCAGAATAGTAAGGGGTTGTGCGACTTTCCACAAAAGCAATTTTTTACTCTGCACTTTTCTGCATATCAGTCTGATAGAAAATACTTAAAGCAAAGATATTTCGCTTTATATATTCAACACGCTCATATACAGACTACTCTTTGAAGCTAGGGCAAAAACGTAACTCATGATTTTCATTATTTTTACATAATTTACATTTGTAATTTTTTACTCTGGATACATACACGTTTGAAACACTTTAGGAATTATAATTACGATATCTATTTACATAATTTCCCTCCCTTGTTTTAGCATCATTAACTGTAAGTGATTTTGCAAAAGTTGATTCTGGTTTCTGTTTACCTTTTGATGATAAATAAATACCACAATCACGACTTAAAGTTTGTGGTTCGAACCATGTTTCTCCCTGTTTCACCGCTATGTGACTCATTAGATCCCGGTCGAGATTATCGCGAATTTTATCCGACACAATTAATTTACATAGATTTAAAATTGTCCACCTTACGTAATTGACAGTAGTACTCAAATGAAGCACTCAATCTCGACGCATGTTGAACATATGTTTCACTATATAACTTTTGAGCGCGACGAAACTGATTCAAACATTCTTGTGGTGTTGGCTGAAATTCTCTTAAAACTACTGTTTTCAATTTCTCATAATCACCCAGTTCTTCGTCGCACATATACACTAATTAAGTACTAGCTCTCCCACCTAATATATTAAGAAGTATTTCCGCTTTAAATTCCTCAGGTACATTTTTTGTTTTAAATGCCGCTATAACGATTGAAAAAAAATTAAAGGACTCCGCTTTGGTGGGCACTGAAATTGTTAATATTTTAACGCTTTTAATCAAATTCTCAAGTGTGTCAAATTTAAGTCAAATCAAATTTAAGGTGTCTGGATCTACATTTTGAGGGAGTTCTTTCCTAACATTGGCTAACGCTAATTCCGCCTCTAACAGAGATATTTTTATTTTCTCTAGATTTAATTTCGTTTTATTTTCTCTAGATTTAATTTCATTTCATTTTCCGATTTTTCTAGGTCAATTTTCGATTTTCTCTCCTCTAGTATATTCTCTATAACACTCTGGACAAATTCAGGATCACTATCGTAAGCTTTTGAACTCTCAATAAAAGTTTTAAATCGATAATTTTCGCAGCACTAGTTACAGTTAATCCCAATTCCTCAGCTAAGAGTATTAACTTGTCCTTTTTTAACGATTTAACACTCCTGTTTACATTAAATTTGCAAACCAAAGTCAAACAAAATAACCAATTCAGGCACTAAATGTATAAAATAAATCAACACAATATAATCAAATCACCACATAGACAGCACAAAATCACACGTCACAACAAAAACACTTTAAAGATTAGCCTTTCACATACAACGCTATAACGAAACCACGAAGCGAAAGCAACATTACTCACCCACCCCGCCAAAGAACCAGAACTTCAAGGACGCCCATTCACGATTCGCAAATTTCCTAACTCACACAAATAAAATTCTCTTCACATCGGTACGCGATTCACACACATCTCACACCAAAAATGTTAACTCAAAACGAATTAGAGGGTTTAGAAACAAAGAATTCCGGCATAATGACGAGACCACCATTTTCACAACACACACACATTTATTTACAAAAAACTCTACTATTTACACTCCTTGAAGCGCCATCTATTGGCATTTTACAGCGATATTCAACCGCAATTCGAACGTTGTAACACACACAAATTTTAAACAAAGTTCATTATATAAATGGTATTAAATTCCTTTACCTGTTTATATTAAAATATTCAGCAGCATACTTCTGAGTCACAGACTCAACAGAAAGTAGTTTAAAATAGTAAAATAATTCCTTTCAATATATTAGAAAAAAGAACGTTTACAATCCAACATCAAAAAAGGAAGTGTTTACATTATTAAGTGTTCGTTCTAGGGGCACCTAGCTCAGCCAGGAGCTTATCCCCTGTCCTTTTTGGTAGAGAAGTGGCCTGGCGTTCTGGAATACGTTGCCCTCTTCGATGAAACTTGAGGAAAGTGTTTACATTAAGAACAACTTTTTCTTTTTTAGAAGATGCCAGATTCACAAGACTTTAAAAGAAAATTGTTAATTCAGCGATGCTTGCTTTTACCAGTGCTGTATTTTTATGTGAACCTAACACATGTTAATTGAAAAATCAAGATGCGGATATATTTAAATAGTGCAAACAATTAAGAAGTAGATTGCAAAAACTGAATAACAGCAGGGTAACTTTTACAGTTAGAAAAAGATAGCATCAAGTATGTCCTGGTTTTGGATATTAAAAAATTTATATATAATATAAACCTTTCTCAATGATGCACCTTCCATTACTAACAAGAACCTCCAGGATTAATTTTTTCATTGTGTTCGTAATTTGTATTGAATTTGCTGCCGGGTTATTTCTCTTGAAATGAGATTCATAGTCTATGAAATTTATAATAACAAAAAGTTCATTTGCTGTTTTAAAATTTGAATTCATTAGTTTGCGCCTAAATCGAAAACCTTATAACTTGAAGGCAATGCTTGTAAACGTTATGAACTTGGGTGGGGGGAGAGAAGGATGATTAAAAGTAAATCGTTTTCAGGTTTTATCTTTCTAGAGACTGTCATATAAAGCTACGGATTTTTTTTGGGGGGGGGGAATGCTAAGCTTTACAATCATGTATTCAATTTCCCTTGAATCCAAATTTTAGTTAAAGACAGAACTATTTTTTTTTTCAAATATTTTGAATCTAAAAAACTTTGTTAAGCGATCACTCATTGCCGGTGACCGTGTTTATAGCTATGACTAATACTAAACAACACAGTAAACCGTAATAGTTTTTAAATGGAAAACAATTGGAAATATTTTATGGTTTGAATTGTCTTCGGTTATATTCTACAGAAATGAAGATTTCTATGCGATAATTTTTAGGATTTTAATCATTAGTTTAAAAGTTTTGAAATACGTATAGGTTTAATAAGTTATGGCGCTTTTGGGTGTTAAAAGTAATGCCGACGTCAAACTGGAGGACAAATTTGAAGACGTAGATAATGCTAATTTATGGTAGGCAATTTTATAAAAATTTAAAGGGAAAAATTAAGATATAATGTTTTATTGATTTCTGTTTATGTACTGGACATAAATATTGCACATATTGAAATGGGCGTGCGAAATATCGATGATCACTTGATTTTAATTCTGAGATTAATTTACTATGTGTATCTTAAAAATTTAAAAATATTTTAATAAAAGTGTTTTCTTGCCCTCCTATATCAGTTTTCTCGTGTTCAGTCATATTAGGCTGGGATGTATTTTTTGTTATGTTTTATTTCTTATATGATTAGGTTGATTGCATTGCTTGTAATTTTGAAATAATAATTAGAAATGACAAGTTATTTAGATAGTACATCTTCATGATGTCTATTTGTATCTTAAAAAATTGCGATGTGTTCTATTTATAGCCAAGTAATTCATTTTAAGATGCTAATGTTTCCCTTTTTAAAAAATTTCAAAAACTGCCGAAATATATACTATATAACTAAAGTGAGATCATCGTAATTGTAAAATAAATAATAAATCGTAAATAAAAAAAATATTACGGCATTAATATATTTACCAACAAAGGAAACATTACACTTAAAATCAATTTTGTACTTTTATACAGTAATGTGATGTTTTAATTATATTGATTAAAATGAAAAATAAAATTAAATTATCTATAAACTTATCCATTATCTTTAAGCTGCCACTATTTAGTTATTTATTTCTATCAATATAAATTTATTTGATATTGAAATTATTGTGAATATTATCTTACAACAATAAAGCTGATAGCCTTAATTTAAACCTAAATCAATATTCTAATGCTTTCTAACACCTTTTAAATTTACTTAGTATATCTGAGTCATTCATAAAGTTGCATTTTGATTCTTTCTGTCATCACACATTACTCTGATTCTTCAAAATAAAATTTTTTAATAATATTCAAATTTTCTAGAAAGATATAAATCAATTCTAAGCATTGTCTTTAAATGTATTACAAAATCAACTTTTTTTTTTTAGTTTGAAATTTGTTGTATAATGATATATAATTTTTAGATGCAAAATAAACTCTTCAAATGCATTGATACTAGAATAGTCTATGAAATTTATAATTTGAACTAATCTTTATCTTTAATTGCAAGATTTAAATAGGTCAAGCTCTTTGTTTTATTATATTGTTTGCTGCTCTAATTAATATTTTAGTAATCCTATGTAAAAAATTAATGTTGTTGCAAATTTTATCATTTAATAATTATGTTATTTACAATGGGGTTATTTATAATTAAGGCTGCAGCATTATTTGGAAACCTATGATATAGATATACAATGTATATAAAAACATAATTTTATCTACATCTGTTTATATTGTTCTTGAATGAAATGTAGTTTGTATATTTATATTCACTGGTTATATGCTTGGTTCTTGGAATTATATTTTTATTTTGTTTATTTTCTTTTATTTCTTTGCTGTTATTCTAAGAACTTGACATACATTTATTTCTTTAATATTCATACTTATTTTTTCTTATAGATAGGTATGTATGTAAAATCGCTTTTATCCAAGAAGTTGCTATCAAATCCACCAAATTGACAAGAAGTAATTTCATATGGTTTCCTAGTGCAAATTTAATAAGAATTTTTTTAAGTGGCTTTAAAAAAAAGTTGCAATTATTTTTTAGAACAAAGGAAAAAATAATTTGTTTCATAGTTTATTTAAAGATATGACTGAATGTAAAACTACTTTAAATGAATTATTTTAATAATAAAAATATATATATTGAGTATTGAAATGAAACACCTAATAAAAATAACACTATACATATAGCAAAAAGTACTTATTCATATTTAAAATTATTGCAAATAAAACTATCTGATGAAGACAACACTACATAAAATCCCATATTTCAATGCTCTGTGTGTCTATGCCAGTATTCAGGTCAACAAATTTATGTTGGTGATCAACCTAGAAATGTCAATTCTTAATTCATCATCATTGTATACATTCCATGAGTCAGAAAAAATAATAGATTTATCTTCAATGTTTTCTTTAATTGTTTGTTGGAGGATAATTACCATTCTATCTTCAAAAGTTCAAATTTTCAGTTGTTAATAAAATGCTTTTTATTCATCCACTCAAGTTCAAATATATTTCTTTAAACTTGTAGTATATGACATTTGATATTAATAGTTTTTCTAATATCAATTCATTCATTAATTAAAAACTAATTTCCTTGCCAAAAAAACTTCATTTCTCCACCGCCAAGTAAGAAACAAATTCAATTTGTCCCCCCCCATGCCAATAGAATTAGCCTTAACATGTGTAAAAATTTCTAATCTGTACAAAATTTGCTTATTTTGTTTTTCCTCAATTGGCATTTGGAAATTTGCTAGTATAGTTTTTTTATCAATTATTTTCATACTAAGTATAATTATTAGGCCGGAATAACCTGATTGGTAGGGCATTAGATTCACATCCCTTATGCTGCAAGTTCGTACCCTCCAGCCAAAGACTGTGTGTAGTAGATGCTAAGTCTTTCGTGGCCACAAAGCCCTCCATTTCAAGAGTAATACTACTGGGTCAAAGGTGATTGTCCTCTGTTCCAGATATAATTATGATCTGTGAATGATTGCAAAAAATACACGAATTAAGTCTGCTTCTTAAAAGGGTTTGTGATGTATTGTAGCTAGAAATCAGACTTCTTTTTTCGTATGCTTGAGGTTACATAACCTCAGAAGCTACTGCATCTCTCCTTTTATTGTAAAGCAGAACATGAGAACAACAATAACAATTGTAATTATTTAATAAAAAATAACTAAAATGTAAAATTTTTTTGTTGATCTTGTAAGAATTGACTTGATTTTTTTTTTATATTACTTGTTATCTTTTGCTATGACAAAATGCTGTGGGTGCAAAATTTTTTTAGGTAATTGTTCTAATTAATTATATTCTTCTTACTCAAATCTTATTGTTCTTTTCCCTTTTAAATAGTTTATTTTTTACACTGATAATAAATTGACATAATGAAAATAACAATATTGGAACCCTCAACCATTTTCAAAGAGATATTCCCTTGGTACTATTTTTAATACTGTAGTACCATTGTTTGTTGGACTTCGAATAAAGTTTCATATTGTGTTTAGTGTGTGTTTTTTATGCCAGAATTCCATAACTTTGAAAATCCTCGATTGCATTCTTTTCTTTAGTAGGTATTTCCCAAATTTTTATCGTTTTGTTGTATAAAAGCAGAGAAATAACTATTAGAACTGAACTCCTGTTTAAAGAAATACAAAGGAATTATTAAATTAACAGTTATGTATTTGTTATATAGTTTTCCATTGCTGGTGAAAATTCTTGTTTTGTGCCATTTCTTTGTTTTAGCGATAATGTTTGACAGGATTTTACGCATACAATTTTTCATGTTAATAAATTGATAAAAAGCTAAGCTGATAAAATCATATATTCAGTTTTATCCATAAAAGTACCTTTAGAATTTCTCTGAATGAATTTGTAATTTTTGATGGGTATAATTTGTCATCTCATTCATACATTTGTATACTTATTTCAACAGTAAAGGGCTGTTTTTAAATATTGACTGCTTGTATTATTCTTGAAATTAAATCAAGGGGAGAAATATAAAATCTTTAATATCAAGGTAAATATTACTTTATACAAATATGAGTATGCTCACTGATTTAAAAATGATTTGTAGATAACTATCTTATCAAAGAATTATTAATAAATTATTTAAATTATTTTGAAAACATTATGAGCTGTTTTTTTTTTAACAAAAGACTTAGTTATTGCAGAACTAGCTTTTTCAGTTATTACACATTATTATCCTATTATTAAGGATTTTTTTTAATAAATTCAGATTCATGACATATACTGGTATCAAAATCATTATAAGATCTATAGTTTTTCAATTATTCAAAATAGCTGTCATTAAAATTTTAAAGTTGATGTCCTGTATAATTTGAAGAATGGTCAGTCAAATGCCTATACAACTATATCTTTAAAAAAATTATCTAATTAAGTTTGTATTATTTGAACGGTTTCTGAAGTTAGTGAATCAATCATGCAAAGATCAATTCATGAAGTTATGAAATGAATTTAAGCATTAAAATTTTACTTTCATACATATATTGCAGGGAAAGATTAATATCTAATAAATGTAGGCAATCTACAATGATTAACAACTTTCACGTAGTTGCTATTCCGATGAATGCCAATATCATTTTCTTATTTGATTTTTTCTTCGTAATATATATATATATATATATATATATAATGAAATTTTAAATTATTAATAATTTTTTAATTATTATTTCCTATTAGGTTAGAAATTTTACAAGAAGTGCAAGAAAGTAGCTCTAATAAGCTTCCATCTTGTAAAACTTTACTGGTTTTAGGTAAGAATATTAGTGATAGTTCATTTTGTTTGAGTTTATTATGTTTTTTTAAATCCTAACTGTGTAAAATTTTTTATTTATTAGGTGGTTATTTTTAAAAATGGATTTTTAATTTTTATTAATTATAAGATTTTATAGTTTTAAAAATGGAAATACAGGAATAAATATTTAATTTTATCAAAAAAAACCATCTTAATGCAATATTCTTTCCACATTGGATCTCCGTGAAATGAAGTAAAAAAAAAATGTGAAATAACTTCACTGTTATTATAAAAACTTTCAATATTCAGATTGGTAAAGTTTTGTTTATTTTTACTGGTGCTAGTTAATGAGCTTCATAATATTATCATTTATTTTCAGAAATGGCATTACTTTTTACGATTATTTGTTATAACATTTTTGCATATAATGTGTATAGATCATGGTGCTCTATTGATTATAAATGAAGACTCATTTTAATATTTGTAACCAAAATATTATTTTAATATGGCATTCAAGAAATATAGACTACAATGATTTACTCTGAGAATAGATTGATTAGTCCTTTGAACTCGAATTTTATATGATACATACGATTTGATGTCGTGTACTCTGAGACATGAGTGCAAAGGGTTAAAGAGAAATGTGTTGCATATCTGAAAAGAAATTGCAAATTTGTTTCACATTATTTATTAGACATCATATGCATATATACTATATAAAGTCAATGTTCATCTGTTTATAAATTTTTATTTAAAATACTGCATAATATTGCTTATGTCTCTCCTTTGAAAGAAATTACTGTGCTTTAGTGAATATTTGAAATATTTCTTATCATAAATCTAGTATATTCTCAATGCTATGCATTATCTGTGATTTTAAAGTTGTTAATGTTTTTCTATTAATTCGATAACAAAGGAAGTATACCATTGTTGAGAATTGTGAAAATGTGCATAAAATCAGTGATTGCATTTGCATATTTTTGTAACAATATTTATGCATATTAAGAATTGCTATTTTTCTAATAGAAAGGCACCAATCTCTCAGTACCAATAAAATTATTTATCTCCCTTGCTGTTTTCTTCTATGAAATAAGAAAATTTTGTTTTATTTTTAGATGTGAATGATTCTGGTAAACTCTTGCACTTATTGCTTTTTAACCATTTGTGCTTTTATATTGTTATTTTGTTGTTTATTTTTCTTAACACCTCAAAAACTATTCTTTTTGTAAAATATATCTTATTTTTGTAGGTGATAATGAATCTGGTAAAACATCTCTGATAGCAAAACTTGAAGGTAATGAAGATCCTAGAAAAGGCTCTGGTTTAGAATATCATTATATTTATGTACGAGATGAATACCGTGATGGTAGGTTTTTCTTTTTTGATTGCCTTGGTACTTTTTATACATTATATTTTACCACTTATAAAACTAACTCAGTAATAAAAACCATTTTAGGTGTTTTTGTTTTTCTGAGAGCTACAAGGTACAAATAATTTTTAATTGTCATAAAGTAGGTCAAAGTATTCAACTCTTTTCAGTTGGTACTAAATATTAATGCTATTTTTAGTTGATAGAAGAAAATATAAAACACTGTGTATGTATATTTAAAACAACAACAACAAAAAAGCTTTTTTAAACTTCAGAAAAAATTATATAAAGAGACAAATATGGAAGAGATAGTGCATGGAGAAATAACTGAAATCTATTTAAATAAAATTGTAAATGTTTGTTTGTTCAAAGTCAATAATCTCCAAAAAATTTCAACAATTGCTGTGAAATTTTGATAAAACATTGTATTTGAATAATGTTTGCTTTTTCTGTACATGTCACATAAATGTCATATTTGTAATTGGTAAAAAACATTTTACTATTTTTAATAATGGAGTCCAATAGATGGCACTATTGTAAATGATGCCATTTGATCCATTATTATTTCATCTGGTTTATAATAGATTGTGAAAGTTTTGCATATATCTGTTCTGCTCAATTTTCTTTGAATAATCTCAGTTTTATTGTAAGATTATAACTGATGCTCTAGAAATGTCTCCTGTACCTAATTTATGTATCCTTGTTGTTTAGAAGAGAGAAATAGCTTTCTAATTTCTCCTATAATTTAACAAATGAATATTATCATTTAGCCTGGAAACTATTAAAAGAGAGAAATAATGACATATTTAATTTTCGTCCATTGTGTAGTTCCTCTTTTGGAATGCACATTATTTCTCCTAATTTTTGTATTATAAAAATGTTATTAAATTGTATGTTTGATAATCCTCTGATAGCTTGTGTTTTTTAATCATGTTTTTGATATCGATGATTTTATCCATCATATGAACCATTTTTCGTGGATGATCCAAACCTTTGAGCCTTATTTGCTATTCTTTTATAATCAAAAGCCATATTGTATTGTAACACAAATTCTACTGACTTTCTTTTGTATTCTCTTCTGAAATCATGGCTGTTTTTTTTTTTAAATTCAGATACGTTGATTTACATAGATTTTATTAAATTGATTTTATGGATTGATTTCATGGGTCTTTGGAATATTTAAAATATTAACCAACAATCCTCTTATAAAAGTATTTGGCATTAACTGTGCTTGGAAAAGGCCTACAGTTTATTTAACTAGCTGTGGGCTTTTCAAAATGAGTTCCCTCATTGGTAAAAGATTTGTAAAAATAAAGTTAAAGCAGTAAATGTTAATAACGAATTTAAAATAATCAGACCATTCAAAATATCACCTATTTTTAAAAGATTAAAAGAAGCTACTGCCATAAGGAAGGAAAGTTGGAAGCTGGTTTCTTTTTTTTTCACAGGAAAAAAGAAAAAAAAATTTCAGAAATTGAAGTAAATCTATTATATTTGTTCACCTAACTGAGTAAGCCCTGCCTTTGCTAACAAAATCTAATGTTTTGCAAAAAAAAAAAAAAAAAAAAAAAAAAAAACTATTAATGGAAAAACAGAAAAATTTAGGGTTGTTACTTTATTAATAAGTTTTAAAAACATACCCTATTTTATGGTTAATTAAATTTGTAAACTTTTGTATTCCAGATTTGCTTTCTTTTTTCCTTTGAAAGAATTTTTACACTGATAAAATAGCTTTGTAATTTTTTTTCTTAATATAGCTAAATGAAGTATAATAAAATAATTTCAGGTATGCAAAGAAAGTTCTTCAGCACATATATTTCTATTTCTTGAATTTTCATGGTGCTGGTGGCTTTTCTGTTCTTTTTATCAAAAAATTGCTAATAAAGTGCATATGTTTTAAAGATAAAATTTGTCTCCTCATCCTGTAAAATACTTTATTTTATTTATTTTTAGATCATACCCGGTTAGGTGTGTATGTTTTAGATGGGGACCAATGGCACAGGAACCTGCTAAAATTTGTTTTAAATGAAGAGACCTTTGCCAATACAACCATTCTTCTGACAGCTTCCATGAGTGAACCATGGGACATCATGGAATCTCTGAGAAATTGGGCAAATATTTTAGAGGAACATGTTCAGAGGCTACGACTTCCAGAATCTGTTATTGAAGAACATCGAAGAAGAGGTAAGTTAGAAATTATGTTTATCATTATTATTTTTATTGAAATATTTATTGTACATTTTTATTGTATCTTGATATAAAGGTTGGCAGATTCCCCCCCCCCCAAGTTTTTAAACTCAAAGAAAAATTTTATTTCAAAGCAATATTTTTGTAACTTAATGAAAAACTATTTTGACATTTTAATAAATTGTTAAAAATGAAGTTGTATTCATCGTTCTAAATTACTGTATTATTATTTTGCGTTGAATTTGATACAAATATTTATTTTAGATACTATTTGTTTTAAATCTTTTGTTGTTTAGTGGTATTAATATTATTTTTCCAGTCAATTTATAAATTTCAAAATAACATGCAATTTTAATTTATTTAGAAACTAACTGAAGTTAACTGAATTTGGAAATTCACTCAATATAATATTTTCATAATTTTTGGAAACTATTTAAATTTTATTTTGCTTTATTTGAGTGCTGAATTTTTTTTAACTCTTTTGTTAGATTTTTTAAAAAATGATTAAAAAATATTAAAAATACACATAGTTTTTTTAAAAAAAGTGCAAGGAAAATAGTTTGTGATTGTTTTTGCACTCAGAATTTTATTGTACTTTGGAGCTGTGAGAAATTAAAACAATTTTCAGGTTTCAGATTACTTCAAGTTTTAATTTAATATTCAGTTTTATATTATAAATTATAATGGCTTGATTTTACAAAAAGGCTTTTAAAAACTACTATTTGTACTCTTTGTTAATTATTAAAATTTTTATGCTCTTAACCAGTAATAAAAAATTCATTATTATCAGTAGTAATATTCTGGTTTGATTCAACTTGCCCCAGTATGGTAAAACCATGCAATAGAGCTAGATTGGTTTGATAGCAACTTTTACCTTGCTTGACTGTTGACATTGTTGCTGGCATTTTTATTCATCTTTCAGAATTTTATTTAAAAAGATTACTGTTTTTAGTGACTTTTGATTGTTAGTCTTTCTTAATATATATTTTCTTTATATTTAAGTTGAATATTAGTTTCAGATTATTCTGAATAAAATCATTAGATCATTCTTAAATGAAATCATATCATTCTTTAATGATACTAAATTAGAATATTTCAGAAGGATTTAAAAGAAAATAAAATAAAATTACGACGAAGTCTTCCTAGTTTTACCTTGCTTTATCTTATTTTAGAATTTCATTCTAAAGAAATTATTAATGAATTATTATTTCTGGTATTAAAAAGTTTTTTGGTCCAATTTGTTGTTGCCAATTCAACTCTTCTCAAATTTTTCTCAATTATATCTGCTTCATTTCCATTAAATTTATGTAACCGTTTTAGACAATTTCCTTTTTTAATAAGTATATTGATATGGTAGAAGAAATTTTTGAAATTTGTTTTTAAGCTTAGGCAAAAAAGAGAGAGAGAGAGAGAAAGTAATTTTAAAACATCAGGTTATAAATTGTTTAACTATTTATTTTGAATAAACAAAGAAAAGCTGATTGTCAAGATTTTTTTTTCTTTTTAATTATTGCTATGGTGAGAATGATTAACTTTAATTACTGGAAATTGATGTCAGATATCTGCACGTTTTTAATTTATTTGATGTTTCTGAATTTTTTCCAGGTCTGTTTGGTGTGCACTTTTTGATAACATTTGATTTTTGTTTTCCTCACGAAGTTCATATTTCACATTCATTTTAAATATAGTGATTTTATTTCTATTTTATGAATTTGCAAGGGCATTTTTACTTTTTAAATCTATTTTTAGTAATTTTTTTATAATAAAGACCAGCTTATATAAATATTTGTTATTTATTTTCAATTTTACAGTGCTAAAAAAATTTGAAGACTATGTGGAGCCAGGATCTGAACCTGATGGAGTTACGACACCAGTACGTCCTGTGAGCATTACAGAATCTCTAACATCAGACAGAGAAATTCAGATAAATTTGGGTTTAGAAATAATTGTTGTCATTACAAAGACAGATGCCATCTCAACACTGGAAAAAAATCTTGACTTTAAGGAGGAACATTTTGATTTCATTCAGATGTCAATAAGAAATTTTTGTTTACAGTGTATCCTTTTTTTTTTTTTAATTCTCTTTTTATTCGCTTCATATTTTTCTGTAGGTCATTTTCAGCTTACAAAATATTAATGTCATGTTTCTATCTACTATATATTTTATTCTTTAAGCTAATTTGTTGAAATTATAGGTATTATAATATTTTCATAACGACCTTACATTTCTTCATGCCAGTTTCATGTAGCCGTTTTATGTCATGAAGTGTTATTTCTCGAGCTTATCTTGTAACAAATAGACACTCTCTTATACCGGTGTCCTGGCGTGCAGGTACGTCTACCCGAGAGCTCGGCATCCTTGTTCTGGCATAGTTGTTCTTCTGTTTTCTATCTGTAAAGTGTATGAATGTGCCCCCTGTTAAAAGGGGCTGTGCAAGTGACTGTGATGAGTGAGTAGCTAAGTGGTACTCTTAACCCTAGTTGGCCTTCAAAACAAGAGACGCTCCTTTTGGCTGAAAACTCGCTGATGCCTCAACGAAGCTTGTCCATGGCAAGTGTCGCTAATAACAACAATAGCATTCTCTTATAATACTGCCTGTCTAGTTTAATGTATTTATAAGACATTGATGTATATGCTAATTTTGATATGGAAGTGGCAATGTTTTTTTTTCCTACAAAGTTGCTCTTGAGAATTGGAAATTTTATCTTTGTCATCTGCATTTTTTTACTTTGTTTTTGCCTACAATTAAAATTTACAATGAGTATTATTATTATTTTATAAATTTGGGCGACAAACTATTAAAGATAGTCACAAAAAGTACATATTTTTAGAGCATGTTAACATGCACATGGAAAGAAATGATCTACATTAAAAAGAATGGGTCTGACAAGATAACAGAATTAAGGAATAGCAGAAAACAAAATCATCACTAATTCTAGATGGCTCATTTAAAATTCTTTGAAATTTTAATGAAGAATACTTTTTTGTTGCATTCAATTTGTTGCTTATGCATGACTGAAAAATTCACTGCAAAGTTTAATCAGAAAAGGGCACTGGAAATAAATTTGGGTGTTTTTGTCACGAAGTAAAGTAAAATGATGAGAGTGTTTTTTAAAAAATTGTAGGGGAGTTGTCATTAAGTTACAGTTTTATTTTTTTCTTCATTTTTTTTTTACAAAATATTCATTTTTCAAAGGCCTTTAAAAGTTTGTATAATTTTTGAGAGAATTTTCAGGCCTCACCATTTTGATTCCATTAGAAAATTCATAGCCCATAGCGCCATATAGTTGAAGTTGCTGTGAAGACAGAATTCGATCTGTTGGAAAATTATTTTAGGGGCATGACTAATTTGAAATTGTTAGACACATGCTTATACATGCATATATTTTATTCATATATTTCTGTATTTATATGTTTTTGCTTTTCTGCCTATATTGTGTAATTTTCTCAAGTATAAAAAGGATTCTATTTGTATAATTTTCATTAAACTGCTGAAAATCCTGTTTTGAGAAATAATTTTGTTTAATTTGATGAATTTTATAATGAAAGAATATTCTTTACATGTTTGTTGACATTTATTAAGAAGCTCCTTAACATGATTTAGATGGTGCAGCTCTTTTTTATGTTTCTGTAAAAGAGGACAAAAACTGTGATCTACTGTTAAAGTATTTAGTTCATCGAATATATGCCTTTCCTTTCAGGACTCCTGCTTTAGTTGTAGAAAAGGATGCAGTATTTATGTGAGTGTTTTAATTTAAAAGGAAGAGATTTGGGTAATTTTGGCATAATAAATGTTTCTCAGTTTGTTGACAGAGTAACTTAATTTATTTTCTTGTTTGGAATTAAACGTTAATTATTTTTATATATGTATTGGGGTACAAATTTTTCCCCCTTTTTAATACAACAGCTTAATTATATAAATATTTTATACAATATTAAGACATTTCAAAAATAATTATCAAATATAATTTTTCAATAAAAAGTGTTTAATGTTTTAAGCTATGTTGAATTAATTGTAAATGTTTATATTCAATTGTATTATATTTTACTTCTCTAATTTTTTCTGTAAATTCTAAAATTTGCTTTAGTCCAGCTGGTTGGGACAATCTAAAGAAGATCAGCATATTGGTTGATAATTTGTCTACTATGAAGCCAGACGATTCATATAATGATGTTATTGTAAAACCTGTCAACAGAAAGGTAATTTTTTCCTCACTATCATTATGAGAACTAGCTGCTGTACCTACAGCTTTTTAGGGCTGTTTGTTTTATTTATTTTTGAATTTTTGTATTCAACTCCTTAAAAAACCTTAAAATCCTCTGTCTTAATTGACAATAATTACGATTTCAAAGCTCAAGTTAATTTTAAAAAAGCCCCAAAAATTCAGGGAAATTTGAAAATTTTCATAAAAAACAGAAAATACTGGAAATGTTAAGTTTCTTAGATGTTTTCCCCCATCTAAGATATGCCAATCTCTAAAAATTGAAAGAATAAAATATCCTAATCATAACTTCCAAAAATGAACAATACCATTTGTTATTGTGTAATGTGAAAACTTGTGCCTTTTCTACTTTCATCCCCTTTTTTCTATATAGATATCAGTGCAGAGTTCTTTTACCCTATGATTTCCAGTTTGCAGTTGATGAGCATGCTTGTAACTTCTCAATTGATTAGTTTGAAACGTTTGTGCAGTAGTTTGGTTACATTTAACCATTGCCATTTGCCAATAAGCAATGAGACTGATTCCTTTGCCTACGAAGACATGTATATTGAAAGTTAAAAATAGTGATTAAAAAAATAACCCTGCTCTTTTTATTAAAAAAATATGACACAACAGTAAGACCCTGAGACAAACTACAAACTTTTCCTTCTTTCTTCCAAACTTAGCCTTCATTAGCAAACCAAAGAGTGCATACGTTTTAAACTCTTTTATGCATTGGATACATTAGATTCACATCTATCCACTTGCTGTTAAGTGAGTAGCCACCATTGTGTTTGAAATACTGTCTATTGTCTGCCCAACATATATTGCCAGATTGCTCATATTTCAATGCTCAGCATTTGCAATTTTTTTAAAAAATCTAGCATTTGATTATTTTTCTTACTGGATAAGGCACCTCATACCCCACTCTTTGCATTTTTAAAATACCATAAAATTTGATCTATTTATTTAAATCTCAATTACATATTAGAGCTTCTTGCATTCTTTTCAATGACTGTTTTAAAGTGATGTAACTTTATCTATTACTTGGTGCAGCATGGTCAACACCATGGTTCTTATACCAAAAAATTCCACACAAATCAAATTACGGGCTTTTTTTTTTAATAGCCATTACAGCGAGAAGCTGAAATTGCTGCAGAAGATGATGAAGCATTCCTTTGTAAGTTACAAAGTTTATTAAATCAGCAGGTTCCTGCTAATGTTGGAAGGCCAGTGGGTAGTGTAAGTATTTGAACTATATACTCTTATTTTATATACTTATAGTATAAACTATTTGTTTTTTTAAAAAAAATTATGAATTTAATATAATTTTCAAAAATTTTTAATAGTGATTTTTTTTCTTTTTACTTTAAATTTGAATACAAAATATCTTTACAATTGTAAAGTTTTTATAAAAATTTAATAGATCTAAATACCTATTATTTGAAGTTTGTTGTTGGTAATGCTGAAACGTAAGTTATTGTATATGAACCTTATGCTTTGAAATTAAAAATTGATGTATTAGATTTATATTTTGCTCTTGTAGAAAGCACTTAGAAATGAGCTTCTTTCTCCTTTAAAACTAAAAATACGTTCCTAAGCTGTTTCATTTCGATGTTCAAACATCTAGAAACTCATAAAAGTCTCCTAGTCCCCCTCAAAATAAATAAATAAATCTTGAAAAAAATTGAATTTAATTTATGATTTATGCATAAAAATCTGCTTAAGTTACATGATGAAAAACAGATTTAGAAATATTTATTTATGTTTAGCTATGTTATGTTGTAGAAAACAGTTTATAAAACTATGCTGAATTCTGCATTTTAGCAAGAAACACCAATCCGAACAGCACCAGGTGTTCAAAAGAGTGCAGATAGAAGACTTTCAGGATCTCCTGGTGTGAATGCTTCACCTAAAAAGGTATTTTTATTTTGTAAAATTTTGCATTTCTTGCTACTTATATTACTTATATTGCTACTTATATTTTGCATTTCTTGTTACTTATATATATATATATATATATATATATATATATATATATATTAGTTCTTTACTTTAATGATACATACAAGATCATTTGTTTTAATCTGTATTTCGGTTAAATAAGCTGTTATATCCAGGATTGTAGCACAATTTTAAAAATTAAATTGACTATTCTTTCAAAAATTCTCCCTTTTCTACTTAATATAATTTGACGACAACCAGTTTCTGTTCTATTTATAAATGATTGTAGTGTGATTGTACAAAATCATTTTTGGAAGAATATTCTTTTCATTTTAAAATTACATAAAAACCTTAAATTTTATCTTATGAGGATTATTTAACAAAAAAAAAAAAACACATTGTACAGATAAGACAAAAATGTTTTGCATATAGTCTTTTACTAACCCTGCTACTATTTTCTGCCAATACATATAGATCTTTGCAGACTTGAAGCTTTCTCTTCTTTATAATATTTCTTCAGTTGTTACTATTATTCCGTTTTCATATTGTATTATTTGATTTTTTGAAAATTCATTCATTTATTTTTGCTTCCTTTATTGTTCAGGAATTTATTCTTATCAAATTAATTAGTGATGAAAGTTTTTTTTTTCTTTCTGTTGTCACAGTGCTCTTTTTTCTCGACCAACTCACTTCCTACAGTAATGATATGAAATACAAAAGCATAGTTTTTTTTCCCAATTTTTTTAGCATTACCATTAATAAACACTCATATTCAAGTGCACTTTCTTAGTACTTTTTATTTGAATTTCAAAAGGGCATGGGTTGCAGAATTCAGTTCAGCAGTATTGGCTATCAGCCTTTCAGTCAGATAGCCTGGAATTGGTCCTGCAAGGATTGTTTATTATTATTTTTCAAAAATAATTATTAACAAATACTTTTATTAAAATATTACTTTTTCTTGTTCATAAAATAATTGTTCATCCAAATGATGATTTTTTTTTTTTTTTTGATAGTTACAAAATTTACGAGAAGACAATTTGCTGTAGCATCAAACTTATAATCTTTTAATGATGTTTTAATTAGTCTTAAATATAAAATATGTTTCAGTTATATCATTTTTGTATGTAATCCATATTCTAAAATGATTTAAGGTGCATTATAGCTTACATTTATAAATATTTTTATATTCTTATTTTTCTGTATTTTATAAAACTAAAAAATGTTGGCTGTGTGATCATTTCTTTTTCAGATTGAAGGTAAACATGGAACTGTTGGAGGGGAAGGAGTTCTTCAAAACTTTTTCAATAGTTTATTGAATAGGAGAACTGGTTCTCCTATAGGAGGTCCATCTGTTAGAGGCCTTGGTGGGTGTTTTATTATTTCAAGATCATAACTAATATTAATTTCATTTTTAATTTCGTTTTCAGTTGATTGATATTTATGTAATCTATATTTAGTTGAAACTCAGTGATATTTTTGGCATTTAAGAGTTAGAAAATATATATATATATATATATATATA
>JAOUZG010025848.1:3151778-3168743 GCA_026289955.1 Argiope argentata
ATTATATATATATATATATATATATATATATATATATATATATAATAAATGAAAATAGCTTATTAAATATTGATTAAAGAAACTTTCATCTAAAGGTGAAATTTCCTGGATGGAAATCGTTTTCAGAACAAAGGCGGTTTCAATGATTAAAGTGCAATTCAGTGCACATAGTAATTTACCATCACATTACCCTTCTCTTGGTTTAATTATATTTTAGAAATATATTATTTTAACTATGGAAAGTATGCACTGAGAATTCTAAATCCTCTTTATTTCCACTATATCATTAGGAATTATTAATATTAAATTGTGTTGTTTTAAGAAATTTTGGTATCTTCTTTTGGCTTTTGTGTAGAGGTAGTATACAAAGACCTCTTTTAACAATAGGAAATTTGGGGGAGGGAGGAGACTCAAGTGCTTAATAAACAAAGTTCCTATATTCCTGTTTTTTTTTTTTTTAAATAATGGTTATCTATTTAAATTCTGTGTTGGCAAAATGCACTAATAGTAGTCATTTGCTCAGATTGTTACTTTTAGAAGATAATTATAAATTTGCAGTAATTTAAGCAATATGATGATGAATTTTGTGTATGCAATACCCTACTGCTTCCAAATGAAGGTCTTGGGGATGCATAACTGGTGTTTCCTGTTGTTATATTCTGCAAAGCTTCCATGAGTATAGAATGATACTGCAGTCTCATTTTGCTATCATCATATTAAATGCATGTCAAGAATTGTAAAAATGAAAAGGGCATAAAGTAGCCTAGCATTTGTAAACAAAATATTTTATGATGTGAAATTGTATGAAATTGGTTTAGAAAATTTTGGGAAACAGTTTTTACCTCTTGAGGCATTTATAATAATTCCAATGCTCTTTATTTTTTCTGTTCCATAGAAAATATACATTGTCTTAATTAACATTTATATTGACTGGTTATTTCAAAATTTTGACTCCCCCCCTAAACTGTGCAATACTTGTTTAAATTGATTTGTATTTTAATTTTAAAAACTCTTGTCCCAGATAAAACTACAGCAAGATTGGATGCAGCTGTTGAGTTGGATCGCATGGCTGGAACCAAGAAACCTGCAGGTTTCAATTCATCCACAGAGCCTCAGTTTGGAGAAGAATCAGAGGACAAAAATGTGCAGTCATAGCGAGCCTTCTCCATCTAGCATTCTTTATCAAGCAGAAAACCCCACCGTGCCAGGAACTGTCTTACTTAAATGAAAACATGGAGGATATTTCTGCAGGATTGATATTTCTGAGACAATTTTGTGGATGATGTGTTTCTGAATGAAATGTTTATTTAAAAAATAAAGACTCATTCTAAACTAATGATAGGCTTCTGTTTCAAGCTCACTTAATCACTTGGCTTGAACATGATGGGCTATTGCATTGTTAAATTTCAGCACAAGTTATGTGCTCATTGTAAAAATTTAAATTGTGACTACTCGAAAATGCTTGCTGCTTTTTAATATTAAAGAAATTTTGTATTTATAATTTGTTTAAAGAATACCAAAGTATTTTCACATACTATGGCTTTTCTGAATTTGTGTTAAAGAAATAAAAAATCAAAAATAAAATTTGTTTTAAAACCACGATTTCTTTACTTTTATAAAGAGATTTTTATATCAGTATATTTAAAAATTGTCAATTTTTTCAGATATTTTAAAATTAAATGATAAAATTTTCTTATATATAAAATTTGTGTATATATGCTAATATTTGTTATAAGTACTTTGTAATGAAAGGCTGGTTTATCAAAATGGAGAGCATAAAATAAGAGCAAAGTAAAAGGCCTTTTATTGAAAATATTGCACACATAGTAATAATTTCTAAAACATCATTTGTGACAGTTCAAATTTTAGGAACTCAATAAGTAATCTGTCAATAACAAAATATAGTGTTTAAGCTCCTCGTGAATTCAAATATATTTTTCACTTGGAAAAAGACTGAAATTTTATGGAAGAAGTACTTAAAATTTCACACAAATTGGAAACAAAAAATATTTCTAAATTTAAGAAGTATTCCTGATGTAATTAAGTTATCTTAAAAAATCTCAGTTGTGTGTCTTTTTTTTAATGACTATAGCTTTTCAAATTAAATTTCAGTGTAATAAAAGCCATTTCCATGACTGCCCCTCCCTGGTATAAAAATGTAAGCTTAAAGGCTTTTTTTTTTTTTTTTGAGAATTTTCTAAAAGTTTTGAGTTAATTGACTGCTGTGTGGCGTTTAAGAGAGTGCTCTTAGGCTCTCTCGACTCCTCCGACAGGAATGTGAGTGTGAGGTCTGATACTGTTTGTGTGCTCCCTTTTAAAAGGGAAAACGGAAGCAAACCCTCTTCAGGCCTTGACCCTGTTTGGCATCCCCATGTCACAAGTGAATCATTCACTTTATTTAAGCTATTTTATCTCCTTTCTGTAAATAATCTAATATTGAAATGTTTAGTTCTATTTGATTTGTAAATTAATTTATTAAAATTAATTTTTTGTTTAATTCGGGCGCCATTATACCTTTTTCAAAAATTCACTTTACTTCTAGAGATCGTCCTACTTTTATAACAAAAAAAAAAACACCACTAAATAATTTTCCTGCTTATCAACGAACTCTTACGTCGAATATATTAAAAATTAGAAAACATACACAAGCGTTATGTAATAAATAAACAAACAAAAACGTATCGGCAGAAGAGGCTTCACAATGTAAATTTGTAAGCAAGATTGTAAAGTTTGAATTATACAAACTCGTTCATTCTCTTGTCCCATCCCATTTATTCAAGGGGAAAATTATTGTTAAATAATGAAGCATCCCCCCTCCTCCACCATCATTCAGCTAAAAAACAGATAAACAGCATAAACAACGCCTGTTAAAAAACAGTTGAATAAATTTGTAATTACATTTCTGTTAAACCCACAGGTTTTCAAACAAGAATGTTAAATCTCAGAAACCGTTTCTTCAGCAAGAAAAGTGAGCCAATACTTTAGCTTAATCATTTAGCTAAGTTATTTCTATTAGCAACTTTATCTAAAAAATAAGAGCTTTTATAAAATCAAATTATCGAGTTAAAATTTTAAAGTTATTCTTGGTTTTATCCCTTTCTGGTTTCTCTATATTTAAAGTTATATACTTTATTATTATGTGGGCGGTATATTGTAGAGCGTAGATACTCACAAATGCGAGTTCAAACCATGTGGCAGAGAGGGAACAGAAACAACGAGAGAAAATCCTCTCCTCATTCAGAAGCCTCATACATTTTAAGTGGCCACTTCTGAATCTCGCCATGGCCGATTGAAAAGGCCGAGGGCCACTGCAAGAATTTGACAAACCAGGAGTTTTTGATGCATATCAGTGGTGAGCCGGAGGAGTACTAACTGGGCCTTCTGGCTTAGGGTAGTATGCACTTTCTTTTTGGAGAGGCACCATTAGGTTAGAAGTCTGCCTTCACCTCAGAAAACACTTGCTGCCGTTAGCTGAGCATAACGGAACGATCTTCGTGCCTGGGATGGCCCTACCAGGAGAATACCCATCCGACGTACTTCATGTGGTCTGCCCAGATAACCCCCTTGCCACTTTGAGGCCGACTGCAGGATTTGAGGGGGAGAGAATGTGAAAAGGTTGTGATGTATGTGTAGCTAAGGTCCTAGAGGGCACGACTGAAGCAAAAGACACTAAAACTCGGCTTAAAATTGCTGACGTCATTAACAAACTTGTCTATAGCAAGTGCCATTAGAAACAACAGCAATAATTACTGTATCATTTTTATGAATTAATAAATCATGGTAAAATTCTTCTAATTATTTTAATTGTCCATCTCCCTCGCTTCTACTAATAATTTGGAATTTTTAAAAACATTATTTTATTCAGTTATCAAACTGATCTTAATGCTAGTTTTAATATCTAATTTAACAGAAAAGTTATTGATTGATCTTCGATTAATAGTTTTGTGTGGCATCAGTGGAGTCTATAAGTATATCATAAGATATACTTATAGTGGAGTCTATAAGTATATCTTATGATAAATAATACGTTGTATTTACAGTTTGGTTGATCCACCAAACTGTACTTTGTTTTATTTGAGAGCAGTTACCATATTTCTTATATGATAAGCAGCTTCTAATTTTCCTGGGGGATATATTGATGGTACTTTTTGTGAGTAAACAGTCCATTTTCAATGACGGATTGTAACCGAAATGATTATTCGTCGTTACCAGGTTATGTAATTCACCCCCGGTGCCTTTGCCAGGCGAAGAGTAATTCTTTATAATTACATCCCACCATGAAAGTTTTTTCTTTCTAACCTCCATTCTAAGCAATGAAGTTAGAAATTAAGCTATCAATTGAAGCTATTATGCAACCATTAAAGAATGCAAAATAACAAAATTGACTTTTTAATAAGTAGAAACGCTTTTGGAGCCATGATATTATTCAAGAGAACATTCTAAAATATCTGTAAAGCAGAATATCTTGCTTATATACCTTTAAATGCTTAGAATAATAGCATTCTTAAAAACTTTGTTTTTAAGAATGTATTGTATTAGACATTCAGCTTTGATTTTTCATAAATGAAAAAGAAACTATAATTTTTTTTTTAATTTGGTTTCCAGATTTTGATATCGGTTTCACAATTTGATTAAAGAATTCATGTGTCTGGAAAAATAATTTTTGGAATTGTTGGTTCATGAATACGAAAACGGACACAATGCAACAATTTAAAGGTTGAAATTCTTCACATTCAAACTATGGAATATTATCGATCATTTTGGACAAAATTCAGGAAAAAAATCAGTCTATGATTTTGGAAAAAATATATGAACTCTGTATACATTCGCAGAAACACACACAGTAAAGCTGGGGGCCAAATAAATAAAATTCAGCATGTGGTTTCAACATTAGGATTACAGGACTTTCGATCATGTGCATTTGAGAGTTCTTCTGTATGTCTACTTCATCTTCTTCTTATTCACATCCTGCCATCACTGAACTAAGCAGTATCGACAAGTTTCGATGTGGCCGACTGATATCTTTAGCACAGTCCGTCCAAGACACTGGTCGATTTCACCAAACTGGAATCCTTTTCGAGGCAATGGGCCACAAAGTGATCAATCACTGCCCTTCCTCCTCATTTTCCTATTAAACAAGGAACAGGCCATCACTAAAAGAAAATCTCAGCGAAATACTAAATATTTTTCCAAATTATCGTTTCACAGCAACAGAAATCCAAAAACTTTCAAATAGTTGGTAAAAAAATTGAAGACTTTTAGCAACATGTCCTTCAGAGTTTCAAGATTATTTGGTATCAGTACCGTACTTAAGTCATTATTTTCAACTTCCAGATTCTTTCTTAGTCCTGAGATCTCTATGTATTCCTTTTAACAATGGTAAACAGTACCGATTCCTCCACAAATGCATTTATTTTCCTGAATTCTTCCAAATTTATGGAAAATTCTAGAGTATGTGAATGAAGTTGGACACAAAATAGATATGTATCTATTAGGTTCCAATATCCGAAAAAAAATCTAAAATACAAACCGAAAGTTGTTTTTTAACTGTATTCTTAACTTATTGTCTGTGTTACTACATATGCCACACTTTGTTAGCATAGGAAAAAGTCGAAGGGAGAGAATTTCCTCTGATTTTAATTGTAAGGATATTACGTAAAAATGGAAACAAAATGAAAAGCTAACATTCAGTCTTATTTCATTTATTCGACATTCACATTATTTAAAAAAAATAGACGAAATACTTAATTATTTTGGTATAACAATGTCGCTTTTGAGTTGTTGCTCTGTCTTCAATCATATTTTCTATGAATAAACACATTCTCAGACACCATCGACGCACTGTCCTCCCCCGCTCATGCCACGGCAATACCGTTCACAAACGACCTCACCGCACTTGATGTCATTCGATTTCCCGGGGAGTACTTCGGTTTTTGTTGATGAAAAAGATAATTTTTTTATATAATTATTTCAGGAGTCCACTCAACTTTAATTCAAGATAATCGTATACATGTTTAAAAAGTTCACGAATAGAGATGTTCATTTAAATTCGCGTGATGAATTTTCTTTTCGGCCTTTTCAATAGATTACAGTAAAAGAACTGGAAACACACTATAAATCAACTGAAGAACTGCCCCTTCTTGTATTAAAGAAATGAAATGCAATATTTGCCTTTAGAAATATAATTCATTCAATAAATGCCTTTAGAAATATAATTCATCAATATAATACCTTCTCTTTACAAGATCTCAATTCCCGATCATTGTAATAATTGAGAAACTGTAAAGGTCTTCTTGCTCTGATCAGAAAAGAATCCTTCCTTGCATCCATCTTATTTATTATGTGTTTATTGCCGATTATTTAGTAAAATCTTTTTCAAAACTTTTACAAAATGGGCAAAAAATCCGGTAAAATCTTTAAAAATTTATGAAATCCAGAAAATTAAAAAAATAATAATAATAACGGTTTTTGCAGGTTTGGCATAAATAAGTGACGGGATTCCTTTTAAGGTAGAAAAAGTATAATTTTAAAAAAGCCGATAAGTGGCGTTTTGTACATATGTGAAAGAAAAGATAAGCAATTTCTAGATATTAATATGACAAATGATTTAAAAAGAGTGTTAAATCATTTTTATAGCAATGTGTCTTCCACATTTAGACGACATTTTCACATTTCGATTCTGACGCTAATGTTGCCATTTCCGCTGCTGCGCGCGCCGAGCGTGTCTGCCTTAGATTTGATCGGCCGGATCTCTCACGATACAATTTCCTCAAATCGCTAAACAAGCCTTATGAAGGCTGTCATTTAAAGGCCCTGTTCCAGTCGTCACGTTTCCCTGAAGTTGCAACTGACGCATCGCTGATTACTGCTTCATTTAAAACAGTTTCACCAACAGAGCTTTATCCTTCCCACTCTGCTTCCTTGTTCACATGCATGCCATACAACGGAGAACTGATTCTCGATCAAGAGCCGAGGTATTTATACTAGCGTCTCAATCCCAACGTATATCCCTATGGGTTGGACGAATCCATCAGTAACTGTACTTTTCGTAGGTAGGAACGTTGAACTGAGAGGGGCACCAGGGATAAGCGTTGGCTTTTAAATGTTGAGTTGTATCACAACACTTTTCCCGGCGAGTTGGGAAAGAATGGTGACTTTTTTTTCCAAACCATGTGTCGACAGATGAACTTAAGACATATTTTATCAGTAAACATTTTGCTTATTTAGTGGATTTGTGGGTTATATGTCTTATACTTTTAAAACTCGTTATTTAAATTCTATCAGTTATTACATTCTTGTCAGTTTATCACTTTTACAAAAATGTGACTTGCATTTACATAGAGCTACAAAAGCACCAGAATAATATGACAAAAAAAATCAACATGTATGAAACAGATAAAGATTTGTTTTATTTCCATATTATGGAACTTACATATCTATACCACATTACCTCTTCATTCATTATGTAGTTTATACATTTCTATATGATAAAAAATCCGTTTATGAAATGCAATTCAAAAGTATACCCACATCCTGCTCCGCGAAACACGATTCAACTGAACGGGGAAAAGTGTTGTGATACAACTCAACATTTAAAAGCCAACGCTTATCCCTGGTGCCCCTCTCACTCAAACGTCCCTACCTGTGAAAAGTACAGCTCGCGATGGATTCGTCCATCCCATAGGTATTACGTTTGGATTGAGACGCTAGTGGTATTTATAAGCACACATCTCGTTTGTTTACATCTAACTCGTTCGTACCAGCGCCATCTGTAGGCTTTTTTTTAAATTTCTTTTATCGTATTCTTTTTTTTAAAAAAAGTCGCGTGACTTGTCAATGTTAAACCTGCAAATCGCTTTTTTTATTTATTGTTTTAGTTATTTTTTCTGGTTTTGTGAATTTTGTAAGATTTTACGGACTTTTTATAAACTTTATATTTTACAAATTAAAGAAATTTGTCATACTAATGTTTTGAGTCTTGAATACCGGTTTCAAATCCGCGAATGGTGATTCTTTCAATAAGTGAAATGGGATTTTGAAATAGGTAAATCAGGTAAATGACCTTGATTGCAGAATGTTGTTTTCTTTGTCTGATAAGTATGAGTAGACTAAAGAAAATTTGGAATACAAATTTCGGGCACATCCGAAGGTGTCTTCGGCGCTAAATCTCTCCCCCCCCCACTTAAATGTGTGTGTGTTTTCCAGTGAAATTTTACTTCTTACTAGTGACTTTATTGCCTTTTCAAGTCTACATAAAATAGATTTATTGATCTAATTTATCCTTAATAATGGTTGATGGCGATTCTAGATGGTAATTTGAAACTTTTGAATAGCGTTGAGTGCCATGTATTTCAAACTGAATAATACTCAAGCTGAATATTTTAACTAAGAAAACGTTAGCTTTTGTTTTCAAGGGAGCGCAAGATGATAATAGACAGACTTTTCATTTCAGTATCATGTGATGGCTATTTTTTGACTCATTTGTGGGACTATTGGGTGGGACGCAGAAGAACGAGCGCCGTTCAGGAATTCTTTATCATTCTTTGACTTTGCTTCCCACTTCATCAGATACTTTACCTTTTATTTTTTTACATGAATATGAATATCGTGCCGTTTCTGAACTTATTATTTTATTTTTATTTAATCGGTGATTAATCCAAATTTAATGTTAATTGTTAAATGCAAGCATCCCTTACTTTCATCTTCTCTCTCACCCCTATTTTGACGAATTAAACTTACTCTAACGCATGCGCAAAAACGCGGTGGGTTTTAGAATCCGTTGGCAAGCAAGAAATGGGTCTTTCATCGTCCAAGGGGAAGGGTTGAGGGAAAAAAATTTGGAACATGGGGGGGGATGCCACAGTAAAATCAGGACAAATCTGGCAGATAAGAATAAAAAAGGAATGTCTCGAAGCATTCTACCTGTACATGCTTCTTCGAGGACACATGTTCCCTCCGGTCCCCTAAGCAGTCCTTTTGCACAGACACAGGCCGGTGAGCAGACGTCCGTTGCACAAGAGGCAGGTTTCTCTTTGTTGCCACAAGTTAACTCGCAATGGCCGTGGCATGCACTGTGCACTTCTCCGGTGGGACACACAGCGGACAAATCTGCTGCAGGCAAACACATAAAAGAAGATTTTTATATCTTTCAAAGTGAACGGGATTTTGTATGAATTATAGAAAATATCTTTTGTCAAAAAATTTAGAGAAACTAACAAGTATTATGAAAACAGCCTCAGTTACTTATGGATTGATTAACATAACAGCCCTTTTTACAAATGTTTTATTTTTGATTTTAAAATGGGATCTTTATTTCGTATAAAAATTCGAAGTAGGAATAAGTTACTCAAAGGAATCGTATAGCAGTGAAAATAATAAACAGTTCGTGCTCGTAAATCATCATGCGGCAACCACACAGAGCTTTCTTAAAAACGAAATTAGCAAATATTCATCTGATGTATAAGAAATGCTGACTGGAGGAACTATTTGCAGTGTAGCAGTATATAAAATGCTCTCTTAAAGATGCAGGCACTTGAATTGACATGAACGGATATCCACGCATTCAAATCTAACCACTTCACGCCAAAATAACCACCAGTACGGAAATTTAGGAGTTTTAGCATAGAGCGGAGAAAAGTTGAATGACAATTCATTCTCATTTCCTTTGGTTCACACCAGTAGGAATATATGCTGCGGTCCCATTGCAGGAATGTGACAGCAGGGCGGACGAGCTCTCGTGGTTGCGAAGTTGCATACCTCTCAAGAAGTGCACTGAAATGGAGGGAGGTGCGGGCTTTCAAGATGAAGCGTGGACAGGAAACAGGCGAACTTGTGAGGCGTGGGACGATCGATCGTGAATGGCCCATAATATTTGGTTCAGCCTTACACACATCCATTGGTTCTTAACACCACACCGCAACTACGTTTCTAGGGCTCATATGGCCCCTTTCCGGTTTGGTATAGATGCAGGTAAGCTTTATTACCCCCCCCCCAAAAAAAAACAGTAATCTATTAGGAAGAAACATACAAAAGACAAAATAAACATACATAAGACATAACAGTAAATGATAAAATTAGAATGAAGAATATCTAGTGTACAACAAAAATGGATGAATGAACATCATAATGTGCAGAATGAATGAAAATATGAAGGCATAAAAAATTAGCAACTTCAGGGGTTAAAAGGATTTATCAAAAAAATGTGTGATATTAAATGATACTCTAAAAAAATTGATAAGCTTAATCGATCTGTAACAGTTCTCCATGATCAATTAGAAATCTAATTATGTTTATAATTCTTTTTTTTTTTTGGAAGATGAATTATTAAGGACTCTTTTATACCAAAGACTTTCTAGAGAAGAAGAGGGTTTACGGAGGTGCCATGAAAAAGTTGGAAAAGGACTGGATGTCGCCAAGTGGATGGGATCGCCGACTTCTCCACAAGATCAATAGTCATCCTCTGATTAATGAAATCGGTGAAGAAAAGAAAGGAATGGACCATGTCCAGTAACAAACAAAATTTCTTCACGAGTCCAGGAGAGTGGTTGCAGTTTTACTGTTTTTATGATTTTATATATGGAATGACCAGTGTTTCCACTATCCCAGAGAATTTGCCACTTTCTAATAAATATTTTTTAAGTTGATGGTTAAGAAGACACCGGGGTTTAGTAGCATCCATCAATACACCATCGATAATGGTTGATTTTGCTAAGATATCAGCTCCTTCATTACCCCTATGACCAACATGGGCTTTGATCCATCTTTAAAGAATATTTGGGTTTTATAGGAGATTTTAATCCTCTGTACAGATTTTAATTGTCTCATTCTCTTTACTAGCTCGTAAAACAGCCATTTTCAGTCCAATCAGTTCGGCTTGAAACACAGTATGGAATTCCTCTAATTTTCCTTTCCATTCAAGGACTTTCATGCCATTTTTGAATGCGCAACATGTGTTATGTGAAAGAAGAGAAGGTTAGCACTTCCCTTGACAAGGACGGAAAGGTTTCTGGGCTTATAACACATATACACATCCATTGGTTTGGAATGAGCAGCTCTTTCGGTGCAGGTCGGCACCTCCTAGAAATCAAAGAAATCGTTTTCTGAGCCTATAGCACTGACTCCTGTTGCCATTGCTGTTTGGATAAAAGCGATGGCCCATTTTCATTTCTAATCAGAGCAGACTAGCAGAATCTCCTCGCATGTGTTTGATTTACAAACAATTTTTGTATTTAAATTTCAAATATTTCTAGTTTATTAATGGAAAAAAGTATATTATCTGTGATACTCATGTAAGTTCTGAATACGTTTTATTTTTCTTTATTAGCAGAAGCTCGTTTGGTGTTAGCAGAAGCTGCATTTTGATTACACACTAAGTCAAAGTTTAGTTACCGTTGGACTACTAATTGTGGGGAGCAGATAGGCACATTTTAATGATATAAATAATTCAGATTTAGTATTATCCTTTTACGAATAGATTCTTTATTGCAAATTTCTAATAATTTTCATATCTTATTGTTCCAAGTTTTTTTAATATAAAAATTTTTGTCGAGTGACATTTGAAATCATTTCTGTTTTTATAAAAAGGTGCAAAAAATTTCAAATATCTTAAAAGAAAATACTGCTTATAAAATGAAATAAATTGTTTTAAATACTCACATGAATGCTAAAAATGGTACACAATACATAATTTTTAAAAAATACTTTATCAAAAATAATAATATTTATTTTTATATCACACGATTGATCTTAATGCTTACTTATAATAAAGCACAATGTGTGTGTGTGTGTGTGTGTTGGCGCTGTACAAGCCAGACCGTTCAACTTACAGCAACCAAATTTGGTACATGTATACCTTGGGGACCGGGAATGTGCATCTCAGAGCCCACTTTTTGAATTTTTAATTACAATTTTAATTAATTAAAAAAATAAGCTAAATTTTGAAGTCTTTTCGCTATAACTTCCGAAAATATTGCAGTACAAGATTGATTTTTGCATCAAATTAAAGCTAAAAAAATTAGCTTTTCAATGATACTAATGTTTTGAACTATAAATTAAAATTCTATTTTTAATGAATTTTGAAACATTTTACTTAATTGTATTTTTCAACAATTTATTTCAAATAAAATAAAAATAAAATTTTATCTTGAAATCTTGAAAGATATAAGGTATTGGGATTTATAGCTACAATAGCTTTTATCCCCGGTTTCCAGAAGTTAATATTTTAAAAAATCTTGTCAATAAACAAACAAAAAAAAACACGCACATAAAAACAAATTGGAGTTTCACTCAGTTAACAGTTAAAAGCAGTTCCACTGGTGCACTTTAGTACATATTCGGGGGTTCCAATGAAGAACAGATGTAAAAGAAGACGGAGCATTCTCGCAACACAGAGTGGTGAAAAAGGGACGAGTCACAAAGCAAGGACACAACTGGATGAGGTCGAAAAACTTAGTAGATGTTGAAGTGCTTCATCACTTGAAGAGAAGTTTGTAGATTAGTCTTGTTAGCAGTCATTTTGCACAACACGTTTTTGAAGGAGGTATCTTGTTTATCTAACTGGAGAAAAGTCCACAATTTGTCTCTATAGTATGTATATTTTTTGCACGAGAGAAGTATGTGTTCAATATCATTGATGCTATTACAGTCACGGCAAAGGGGATCACTATGAAGATTAAAACGGTTTAACAATCCTGGAGTTATAATAGCTTTACTGATCAGTCTGGCCAAAACAACATCTTCTCTCCGATTTTTTGACCATGGGGATAGTGCTGCAATGCTAGGGATGTCTCCCAGAGAAAGGAAGTATTTACTATTTCTATAATTGTTGATAGTGTTTTGATGCGAGGCTTTTTTCAAGTTCGAAATTATATCTTCAGGAGAAGTCCATTCAATACATGGTGTATTGTCTGTAACTTCTTTGGCTAAGCGGTCTGCAAGCTCGTTCCAGATTATATTTGAATGACCAGGTACCCACAGGAAGGATATTTTTTGGTTTAGTTTGGTTAGAGTTTCAAGTTTAGACACTATACGGTGAATAATTTTGGGTGATTGAAGAGTAATATTTTTCAATGATGTGAGCGCTGAGTAACTGTCGGTAAGAATCAATCAATCTTTTCCTGGGACTACAAGAACATCTAATGCTTCAGCAATGGCTAAACTTTCAGCTGTAAAAATGGAATTGACAGGATGGACTCGAAACATAAATTTTTGTTTGGAAGAAAAACCAGCAATTGAAGTGTGATGTAGATTTTTGGATGCATCTGTAGCAATGATAAAATGATCAGGAAAGTAATTTCGAATACATTCATTAAAAAAGTTATTAATTTCAGTCAAGAGTAGATTTTTATTTTGAAATTTAAAATCCCTAAGAAAAATTTCAAAGTGATTAGAGTTAATCGTTGGAACAGGTAAGGTGATAATTTGGTTGGTAGAAGAATTTAAATTCTTGAAAATAAGCGAAATGGATTTTTTGTCTTTGGTAGTTATTTGAATTTCCTGGTTATTGTGGGAGTGCTCTGTTAGAAGTGGAGAATGTAAAGCGTTTGCTATATGCTTAATAAAAAATTGGGAAGCTAGTCGCTTGATTATTTCAGAAAGAGTTTCCCGAGATGCAATTTTTGGAAGAACAACATTCGGGGTCCATTTTGGAAGACCTAAAGCAATTCTTAGAGCTATAGTTTGAATAGTGTTGCATGCTTTAAATTGCGTATCGGAAAATCGGTTGATTACAGTGCAAGCGTAGTAAAAAATGCTGAAAATACCGTTATTTGTGATATTTATAATATCTTTAGTTCTGGGGCCATGGTGTTTTGATGCGAAAATTTTAAGTGCATTTATCTTTTTAAGAGCATGATTTCTAAGTTTTTTTTTTTTTTTGAAGATTATTGAGTTTTGATTCTTTTTAGAAAAAGGAATACCAAGAAATTGAATCGTTTCATTCCATTTTAAAGGGTGTCCCGCATAAGAAATGCGTGGATAAATTTCAATTTTTTCTTGGATAATTCAGCTATTGCACTTTTTTCTGGTGTAATTTCAAGTTTCCAATAATTGCACCATCTGTATATGTTTTCCATTGTTTTTTGAATCTTTCTGATAATGATTTCCCAGGAGTTATGGCTACAAAAGACAAAGATATCATCCGCAAAAATAGTACATTCGACCCCTTCCTCCATGGTTTCATGGAAGTCGTGCATAAATATTACAAACAGAATTGGTGAAAGAACACTGCCCTGAGGTAACCCTTTGCTCAATGTTCTACTACCAGAAAGGCATTGTCTCCAACGAATCTGGAAAGTTCTGGATTGAAGGAAGCTGTACAACCACTTTGCCACGTTGCCTGTTATATCAAGTTGTAAGCATTTAAAGATAAGGTTATCGATATGAACAGAATCATAAGCACTTTTGATATCAAGATTTACACCAACGAAATATTTCTTCTGTTCATGAGCTTCTGTGATTTTTGCCTGAATATTGTAAATTGCAGTTTGGTTATCCCTGAAGGGTATGAAACCATGTAAGCTATTGTGCAGTTTTTTGTTACAAATTAGAAAGTAAGTAATACGTTGAGTGAGGATGCGTTCAAAGACTTTGCAAAAAACTGAGGTCAAGGCAATGGGCCGATAGGAAGAAACTTTGGTTTTGTCTTTGTTTGGTTTCGAATAATTAGACCGTGTTTCCATTGTTTGGGGATGTCAGCTGAATCAAATTGGTGTTGATATAGTTTCAAAATAATTTGAAGTTGATCATTGTTGAGATTTTTTAACCAGATGGCTGGGATATTGTCAGCTCCAGGAGTAGAATTTTTAGTTTTATGGATTGCTTGCGTAAGTTCCCAGATTTCAAATTTCCTGTTGAGGAAAGAATTTGTACCAGAGAGATCTAAAGGAATAGGTTCAGTATTTGTATTTTGATTAGAAAAATGCTTTGCAAATATCTCACTTTGATGTGCTGGATCGCAAATGCAATGATTATTTTGTATTATAATTTTGTTATGTTTAGTGTTTGGATTTGTGTGATTAGAAAGTTTATTTAGAATTTTAAAGAACATTTTTGGGTTACGAGATCTCGTGCACATTTTTTCCCAATATTCTCTTTTCGCCTTTTTAACATGAAAACGAAGCCGACTTGCAAATTTTTTGTGCTTCATCCAATCTGTTTCAGAAATATTTCTAATTGATTTTTTCCGAAAATATTTGTTGTGTTTTTCGAAATTATGACAAGAAATATTCCACCAAGGAGGATAAGATTTATGAGACAAAGGTTTAAAAGAAGTATTTTTAGGAATTATCCTTGTTGCATTTACCGTAATTCCGTCAATCGAGCATTGCTTTACATTATTACAAATTTCCTGTGTTTGTTGAGTTATCCTCGTCCAATTAATTGTTTTTATGTGTCGACTGATGATTTCTATTACCGACTAGGAAACAATTATTGGGTTGTGATCGCTATCGAAAGTTGAATCCATAACAGAACAAGAAGTTTGATTATGAATATCAGATGAACAGAGAGTAAGATCTAAGATAGATTGAGCTCCTAAGGATCTGTGTGTTGGAATAGTTGTATTGAGAATTGTGAAATGTGAATAAGTTAGCCACTCAACAAAATCGTTACTCGGGGATGAAGAACGCACTGCACCCCAAAGAGGGTGGTGCAAATTAAAATCACCGAAAATAAAAGTAGGTGAGGATGGAGAATCAAAGAAGTGTTTTGCTTGATCAACATCAAAACCTTGTGGAGCATATAAATTAACAATGTTGAATTTAGTGTTCTGGAATTGTACTTCGACTGCTAAAAGTTCCAAGTTAAAATCTTCTCTAATATTGTTGGAGATTATTCTTCCTGACATGCTATCAGGAATACCAATAAGGAGACCACCACCTGATCTATTTAGTCTGTGTGTACGGAAAAAAAAATTTGTTTGGAAAGGAAAAACTATCGTTTTCTGAGAGGAAAGTCTCTTGAAAAACCCAAAAAGAAGAGGTAGAAAAAGGAGGAATTGGGAGCCAGAGCTTTTTCCCTTTGATTCCCCTGCAATTCCATTGCAGAAAGGTCATAATGAAAAATCAGAAAAAAGTATAATTAAAAACTGAAAGGAATAAAAAATGCTAAAGCGATACGGAAACTTGGTTGGTAAGTTCGAACCGGAATTTTGAAAAGGAAGAAAAACAATTCCATGTTTAAGGAACCTGGAAAACAAAAACAGGAAAAAAAAAAACCCTTTAACTAAGCTAAACCTGAGGGGCCACCTGCACCCCATTGCATCGGAATGCCCGTAGTTTGAGTTACGATTTTTGCCGCTTTTTTTTCCTACCAGGAGACTTGCTTGATTCTCCTTGATTAAACATGCTGACAAGGTTTTGCATTAATTTTTCAACCGTTTTTTGAAAGATTTCAATGAGCATATTTGTTGTTCTAATTTCTCAGAGATATTTTTAACTATAACTTCGATCTTTTGATTTACAGTTTCTTCGACTTCAATAACAGATATGTTTGATTTAACTACATTGTAATGACTCGAGCTTTTTATACTTCTTTAGAAAAGGCACATACTCAAATAAAATACAGCACTCAGATTTTTCTTTAAATATCTATTCTAAATCCAAGCAAGAGCAGGAGACACCCTTCTCCGTCCGCTACACAAGCTCTTCTCTTCTCTCCTTACAAAAACAAAAACAGCAACAACCCCAAAAGGGGGGGCGAACCTCGCCAATCGTTTCCGCAGGCGTCGCCAATGGTAGCCAAACATCACACCTTTCCCCCAAGATAATGATTAATCTTAACTTAATTGTTATCTGAAATTAAAAAATTTTGTCTACCAATGTGACGGTCTGCCGAAACGTTACAATATGCAAATATACAACATTTAAATCCACAATCAAATTTTCAAAAAAATTAAGCATGCAAAATTACCAAATAGAAATACAGTAAAATATTTATACATATATTAAAATTATAAATGAAAGTTCT
>JAOUZG010025848.1:3173743-3187468 GCA_026289955.1 Argiope argentata
ATATGACAGATCTGTTTGGTGCATATTCTTGTTGGATGCATGAAACTATGACATTTCAAACATTGTCGGGGTTTGTCTACAAACTTCTGGATTCTTTGATTCGTAAACCAAATTTTAATGGGCTCTGGTGCCGAGTATTGTGAGGAGAACAGGGGAGAATCACGGGTCGAATTAGATTTTATAAATCTTCTCATTTCAACTATTTCAACATCATTATTTTGGGTTATTTCCTCAGCCAGTTCATCAAGTGAAGTTTGAGTGGATATGTCAAAAATTAAAAATCTGTCGGTCACATTTCCCCAAATGACACCGGTCGAAACGGGGATGTCAAGAATTTTCTCTAAGCTTAGAATTTGGGCAGCGCACACAGGATCCGATGTTGTAAAAATGATTTTTCCTTGCCTTGTAAATTTTAAATGCGAAATATTGCTATGACGATTTATTTTCTGTTTAATGAAGGATTGAATAAGGAATGGGTTCAGTCGAGGAATTTTAGATGCAGCATCTTTGTTGGACACAATTATATTTATTGTTTCATATTGCCTTTGTCCAAGACGAATAACGAGTTCGTTAGTGGGTTTTCCACTCTTGAAGAAGTTTTCGTTAGTTGACGGATGCATTTTAAAGTTAGATGTAACTTGCATTATTAAAGGATCATTTTCAGCAGAAGAGTCCGAAACAATCAATGTTGAACTACTCAGTTTACAGAAGTTCAGTCTTTGCACTTTTGAATAAATAAATATAAATACAAGAAATTAAAACAGAAAAGCTTACCAATAGTCCAGATGTTAAAATAAAAAAAGAGCGAAACAAAATAAAATAACCAAACTTTGACAGCACTTCTATAGAGCCAATCAAAATTCAAATTTCACCGTGTTCCACGAAGAATAAACTCCTTTCGACGCTCTTTTTTCTAAAGTTCAAAAATTTTATCTTCACGAGGATCTGAAAAAAGGCAGCTTTTAATAATACGTTGCCATCACATTTTCAGAAGTTCTGATTTTAAAAAAAAAGTTAATTACTGCCGAAAATAAAACAGAAAAATATGATTTCCATCACGTGATTATATGAAATGAAATAAATAGGAAATGAGATAGTTTTTAAACAGTAAATGCAAGAGAAAAATTTTCTTGATCTTTTGCAGTATCAAAATAATTTATTCAATTAAAGAATTAAAATAAATAAAAATACAAAATAAAAATATGTTACAAAAGTGCGACACTTAAAACTGAAAAAGAATTTTTAGAAAAGCATCAAACGATAATCTTCTGAGAGCGAGATTAATTATTTAAAAGCAAAAGATTTTTAACGAATTTGAAGATGACGTCATTTCAAAGAAACGACGAACAAAAAGCAATTAATATATAAGTAGAAGTAAAATATTTTTGCATTCGTGTGTGTGTGTGTGTTTTTTAATTTTATTTTTAAAACAATGAGGCATGTTTTGAATTGTTAACTTTTACTTATGTGAAGAAGATATATTGTGCAAATTAAAGAATTCGCCTTCGTGATTGTAAATTATCTCCGCATTTTAATGAATCTTGCGAAATAAAAATGCATCTGCTTTCAACGTTAAGCATACGCAATATTAAAGCTTTACTGGTAAAACCAGGTCAGCTATTTGAAAATGCATCTTCTTTCAAACAAGCATACGTAATAATTAACAATGCAAAATTTTTAAAAGCATATAAAAATATTTTTATCCGCATATTTCGGAGACATCAAAACTTTCTAATCAAAACAATATCATGATCTCACATGTGAAAAAATAAATCAACTATCATTCTAAATTAAACATTTAAAAATGTCATTTTTGGCCCGTTTCTGCATAAAATGAAACATGATATTTTTGGAAAATAAATGCATGGAAACGTTAATAAGTAATCCAATTAAACAGTTTTATTTAAGGTAAATATGGCTTAACATCTACAAGGCATCATCTGTAATCGGAGCCTAACGTCTAATTTCTTAATTTTTTGGGGGAGACATAAATCTTTTAACAAATGGTCTGAGTAAAATATATAATTAGTAGATTGAGGTAAAAAAGTGCTGATGAATTACGACTTTAAAATTTTTACATATATCATCAGCTCTGTGAATCATATTTAACAAAATATTCTTTTTTTATTTTAAAGACAATAAGTCTCTAAAATAAAAAAAGTTGCCCTCCAATCAACTAAATCAATCATCAAAGCTGATCGATCTATGAAAATTTCAATAAAACTATTCGATAAAAACTGGCGATTTTAGATCACTTTATCAAGATCTCAAAGAAGCCAATCAAGGTTACTTTAGAATAATTGACCTAGATTATGAAAAGGACGATTGTTCTAAACTTGCAATATTCAGTACTTAATAAATCAGCCAGATTTGATCGTAGAAGATAGAAATGTTTATTTATTTATTTAGAAGTTGAAATATTAAGAATATTTTACAAATAGGAATCTATAAGACCAAAGGAATTTAAACCATAATTTTTTGAAAAATATTTATAAACCTAAAAAAAAATTGCTATTATTGAGAGCTTTTATATTCATCTAAAAATAAAATTAAAAAAATGTTTCATTTAACCTGTGAAATGTTTGCTGAATAATTCCTTGAGATATTATAAATTATAAAAAAATTATAATGTTTCAATTTCTGTAGCGAACATAAAACTTCAATGTCAGACAACTCTGCTTTCAGTTCTTAGTTTTATTTAAAGACATGCTTGGATTGAGTAAAGAGGTTTTTATATTTATTGAAGTTTCATCATTGCCACTTTAATTTAAAAACTGAATTTTACGTGCACTGATAGAAAATCAGAGAGAGATATGGAGTTCAAAGATAGGACTGGTTAAGGCCTACATAATAGTATAAGTGAATTATATGACTATCGAAATTTGAAACTTAAAAATATTTTGCTGAAAAACTTGTTATGAGACCAAATTATATTAAAAAAATTGATCGAACCCTTTAGTCGGCATTAATATTGGCGAACCGACTGGTCGCCAAAGGCGGCTAGTATTTAATATAAGAAGGAATTTTTTTATTATTAATTAAAAATTAACGCATTTGTTTTAATTCATGGATTTGTCCTCAAGATTGCATTTAATAGGAAACTGAAAATTTATGTGATTCAAATTCTTAATATTATATCTATTAACGATTAATTATAAAATTGCAATTTAAAAGAGTTTCTAAACATTAAATGCTTTAAGTAGTTTCAGCTATTATTTATTGAATGGCTTAGAATATAAGTATTGTAATAAAATAAGAATGCTGTATTTTCCTAAAGTTAAACATTATTTTCATTTTTGGGGAAAGGGGGAGAATGGAGTTTATTTAATGGCCATATTAATAATAAAAAAAGGAATAGAGTTCCGAGTTAAAATAAAATAACTTTAGGAAACATAGTATTTTGTTAATATGTCCATATAACGAAGTTAAAAAAAATCTGAACACGGATTTAGATATTCACTCTATAGATTCGTACAACGATAATATCTACAGTCGGTTGGTGATCTGATCTTACAGGAGACAGATCTGGCAGATAAAGATAATTTTGTGTTAGCAACAGCTGTATTTCTATTAAATAGTATCAAACAAAAAAATTAAAAATAAATATTAGTTTGAAACTGTATTCAGAATAACATGAACTTTACGAAAGATTTAATAACCACGCAAGAGTGAAGTTTCATTCGCGAAGTTGTGATTGTATAAAATGAGCGTCTCACCCGAAAAAAATTAATATTTGAAATAACAAGTTATGTGGGGGAAAAAATAATCTTGATGTTTAGATATGAAAGCTGTCATATCCAGATGAAGAAACTGTTAAGTGTTTTTAACAAATTTTAAGATATTTAGCTTATGTTACAAATTTTCAAATATTGCCCTTATATTTACCTAATGAATTGTTATTCATAAATAGTATTTAAATTATTTTTTAGAATCAATCTTTCTGTAAATGTAATGCTTCTTATTAATTTTAAAAATTTACTGTTACAAGCGTGAGAGCGCCGTGGAAGTGCACCGAAAGAGAATGCGTTGGCGACGACTGACAAACTTCGCGCCAGCCGAGTTGATTTGGCGAAAAGAATAGTCTGGCAGCCGCTGGATCATTCATGAAGCTCTGCGTGATTTTGGGCGCTCGCTCGCTTGCCTATATAAGGGACGGGTTGCAGCAGTTTCGGCAGTTTTCCTCTAGGAAAAGAAACGACTCGTTGTAGCGAGCTGATTAATTTTCTCGCTTGTTATTAGCGAGCTGCGTTTACGTTTGCTGTTAAAGTTGTATTATTAAGCTCGCTGTGATTTACTGTTATTGTGCTACACGATAGCTGTTTTGCAATCTGTGTTATTGTGCGTAAGGCTTACATTTACACTGTAAGTGACTGTTGACTGCTGGATTGCTTTTATTTGAATTTTTTCTTTCCCAAGTCATCCTGTGAATACCTGTAAATAAATTTGTTTGTGCTGTCCTCAAGTAAAGTCCATTTAATCCGAAACCGCTACGCTAAAAATGTAACAATGCTTACTAATGATTTTAGGTTTTTATGTATTGAAATCCATTTTAAAAAATTAAATAGTTACACAATCATAAAATAAATAAACAATATAGTTATAAATAAATTGAAATTCATTCAACATTATTTTTAAATGACAGTATTAATACTGTTTATATAACTTATTTTAATTAATATTATAAGTATAATTAATATCATAATTAATTATATTAGTATAATTAATTATAATATTAATTACTTATATACAATTATAATTCTAATTATAATAGTATACATGATAATTCTTCTGTATTATAATGTATACTATTGTAGTATACATTGTTCTATATTATAGTGTACATTATAATTCTTCTGCAGCCACGCTATTAGAATTATTTATTCAGATAAATATAATTCATTTTTGCTTTATTAAATTCATTTAATAAATATTAATTACTAATTCTTAATTCAATTAATCAGTAATTAATGAGCTTATTTCTTTATCGAGTCAAAAATCTAATTTTCTCCATCTAAATAACGAATATTCTAAATTCTATAACCCTTTTAAGGAATATTCTAAAAAAGGTAACATTTAGAATTTTCAGAAGTGATCGTTGCTCATTGTGATATTTACAGTTTTCCAACTATATGTGGCACGGATTTTAAAATAATTTTTAATAATCACCAGTTGCACTCACTGATTTTTGGAACATTATTATCTGGATTCGTGCTCGAACCCAACAGAGAAAGTAGCAGGAACTCGACAATATGGAAAAGAGCCATTCAGTATCGTTGTTTTCTGTGAGAAGTGATAACGTTCATATTTTTAAATTGTTTTATAGCAGTTAATTTGGCAAGCACAACTTGTGGGAAGTGCCGATTAACGAGCCTGTTTGTTGGTACTTTGATCCTGAGTAAGATCAGCCAACGCAATGTTTTGTCTGTTTCTCGCCATCAAATGCAACTCTTGCCTTTTGTAATCACGCTGACATCTTCATTTTGTTGGTTAAAAAACATAAGTACAAAGTTTCATCCATGCTATATCTCAAACAAATGCGAAAACTAATGGCAGAGGAGGTTCGAGCAAATGCGGAGACAAACCCTGCAACTTGAAGGAGGCAAAGTTGAAATCTTGATTTCCACATAACTCTCCCAAAATTGAAAGTAGAAAGACCATTTTATTAGACAAATAAACATTTCAGCCCACTAAGCAACTTTTTAAATGAAATTTTTTCGATGACTGCAAACATAGGAGAAATTAAGAATTGGAAAGAGATTTGCAATCCTAAATTTTGAATGCTTTTAAACTTTTTGCTCTCCGACAAATAGTTAGATGCAAAATTATTCACCTAATACAAAGATTTGTTAATTGCAATGAAAAATAAATATGCATAATTCTTTTAAGAGGAATTTCTTTGAAAAATTAATCTACATGTCTTAACCATTATGTAGGCGTTTTTAACAATTAAATTTGAAAACTAAATAAATAAACAGTCAAAATGATGCAGAATCTTGAATGGTGAGTCAGAGGCACCATCGGAGTGCAAAGTGTTAATCTTAAGCATTCTTTGACTTTTATTCTTTTTTCAAACTTGCCATGAATATCTCTTTAAGTCAATAAAAGAAGAATGTATTTATAAGAATTTTTAAATCTGTTTCAAGCTGCTGGACATTTTAATATGGTGAATTTAAATAGCGCATCTTACCTGTGATCTGGACGTCCCGTTTCGGACATAATCGTTCTTCTGTATTCTATATGTAAGGTGCGTAAATGTGCCCCAGTGTAAAAAGGGGTTGTGCAAGCGAGTAAGTAGCTAAATCGTATTCTTCGCCCTAGTTGACGCTACTTCAAACAAGAGACGCTCATTCGGCTTAAAATCGCTGATGCAGCAGTGAGCTTGCACATGGCAAGTGCCATTAGAAAAAAAAACAGCAGCATAATAATAATAATAATGTTAGAGTTTTTCAAAGTTATAGGTCATAATCAATGGCCTACTTTGCTTATTTTATTATATGACCATGATCAAAACACGGATTTGCTTAAAGTTTTGATACTAACAAGTATTCAAGCCATTTTTTTTAAAAAATAAAACAAACTTTGTCCAAAATTTTATAAAAAGATGGCATAAAGAACTGACCCGTTTGAAAGTAACAAGAGGACTATTTAAAATGAACCTATTAATTTTGATCATCGGTCAAATGATGGGGAGAGGCGCCTGAGCTGGCACTCCCTCTCTAATCTTCTGCACCGCGCTGACGTGACATTTATCTATCGTCAATGAGATTAAATCTGTCGCCAATTTGGTTCCGCGTGATTCAAGGTGCTCGAAATCCGCTTACCGAAAACTTATCATAAGGCCATGGCGTCCCCGCCTTGATTCTGTAGCAAAGTGCTCCGACTCCGTTTATCGTAATATTTTACGTTATAGCCTGGGGGCCATAACTTGTAAGCATCACTGTACACCCGATAATACCTTAAATGTATCGTTCGTTCAATAGAGAAAGAAATACTAGATCTTTCAACCAAGCCATAGAGGATGAACTGTTATCTTGCAATAATTTAGCCTCCTCTTTCCTTCAGAAGCGATGGCAGGAATTTGCCGACGGGGAGGCAAGACAAATCCGACAGGGGGGCAAGCACAATATCTCTCATTTGGCTTCAAAATAACTCAAAATAGTTAATTTTACATTTTATTATAGAAAATAAAGCATTATTTAGATGCTTTTTTAAATTTAGATACTAGCCCTTCCTTTCATTGTTCATTCTTTAAAAAAATGTTGTTAGGCGATATGATGCGATATCTTATTCATTTGTCGGATATATTGCCAAAATAAGCGCAAATCATAAGCTAAATGAACGACTTTTTCATCAAATGTTGGAAATCGACACTCGAATTGAGTTTATAATTGATTGATCATAAATTGTCAATAAATTAGCTTATCACCTTTGTCGGTTATATTGTCAAAAGTAGTGCAAATTATAAGTTGAATGAACAACATTTGAATGAGATATCTGAAAATCTGCTAAGCATATGTCTTCGACATCCATTATTTTCAACTTTTAGGTCTATCAAAAATTGTCTATGAAAATAAGGCATATTATTGATCTACCACCCTATCGAATATTTTGCCAAATATAGTCTAAACAATTTAACCATTACTTGGATATTTCGATTGTTTACCAAATGTTAGTTTCAAGAAGGTTTTTAAATAATCATATTCGATAATGCGCAGCTCTCTACAACCATCCTGAAATGGTGGACAAAACTCTAAATATCTCGCCGACGGGAGGGGGGGGGTGGCAAGAGGATACCGACAGGGGGGCAATTGCCCCCCGTCTATCACCACCTCTGCTTCCCATATATCCTCTCTTGCTGAAACCTGTGAAATGCCTGCTTATGTGCTTTGATCGAGTTTAGTTTTATTAACGCCCCGCTGAGAAGCAACACCGGGGCTATTTTGGGATGAACCTCGTAATTTCGAACTGTGGCAAGATGGCGAGGACGGTGTCTAAGATAAACTGGCACACCCTCTCCAAGCTTCCAAACCTCACCAGCGGGAGGACATTTCGCCCCGAGCGTGCGTGACCTGCTTGCACGACGGCTCGTCGGGGGAATCGAATCTCGGACCTGAGACCCTCCGGTTCCGAAGTCGAGACCTTACCACCAGGACACAGTAGTCCGTGCTTTGAATGAAAGATAGCTCCTGCCATATTTGCAGCCGTGAAAGGTAGAACCCGTTGTCATATTCTAGGCATCCGAGTTGACCAGGCACATTTTGTGAAAGAAGTCATGGCTTTGGCGATTAGAGAACGCCATCTTTTCAAACGGAAAAGGAAGGGCACTGAGAAAATACATAACAATCGTTTGTGGTGATATATTGTACAAAGATTTTAAATTTTTTTTAATCTAATAAATGATTATCGCATCATATGAATAATATGTAATTTAAAAATTATCTTTCTGCGAGAGAAGTAAATCAGCTTTAGGTAAGACTAAAATGGACAACTTGTTTTAGGACAAAATATTTCAACTTATTATTATTGCTAATAATAATAAAAAATCTCAAACAAGAATTATGTCGTTTTAGCAATAACGTGGTTAGTGCATTTGACCACGCACGCTGGGTATGCACTCTTTCGACTCTTTTTATCATAGCTCCAAATTATTCTGTAAAATATTCATGGTTAAAAATAGAAAATTTATGTATTTTTTTCTTCCTATTATTAATCCTGCATATGAGGTTTTGTTTGCATGATCAATTTCATTTTTCTTAACTATGGGATCAAAGGAATGCATATTGACATTTTTCTAATGCATAAAAATTTCCATGTAAAAAAAATCGATTTTTCCGAGCAAGTTAAAATTACATTAAACTTTCCAAATTATTTCGAATTTTTTTTAAGCATTTTTATGATATGTTTTAATGCCTTTCAGAAGAAAAAGGAAAAAAAAAAAGGGGGGGGGGGGTTAAATTTCAAACTTTTTAGTGAAAACTTCTGAAAAGATTACCTCGTAAAATAAAGTTACAGCATCATTCTCAAAATTGCAAGAATTACGTTTCAACGATTTAACCCTTTGCGGTCGGTAAATTTTTCGCTTGGGAGTACTGAATTGGCAGCTGAAATGGCTAGCTTTCTGTTAATCTCAATTTTTGTGGAGTGATCTTTCGAGACGTGATCATGCCGCCACAGTGGCGGCACCGACCGCAAAGGGTTAAATCGTTTTGTGAAATTTTGCTGTAATTTTAATTTATTTTTTAATATAATTTGTAATGCAATTTGTTGTTTTTTTCTCTCTCTCTTTTTCTGAATTATTTTAAAGATAAGTTAATTTGGTACTTGCGTATTAGACCGTCAATCTTAATCACCAAATTTAAAGGCGTCTCCAATGAGTTGTTAAACCGCCATTATTTTAAAAATTGTTCAAACCTTAACTGTCGTCCGCCATTTTGTTGGTTTTGTCACAGTTTATCGCCAAATTTGAATCCGTTGCCAATGAGTTTCTAAACCGTTGGGGTCGATGGTCTAATACCCAAGTACCGTTATCTTTTACTTCCTGAATAGGAGTTGTAATGCAATATTTATTAAAATCTAAGAACTTTTTAGATTTTTTATAACTTCTAAAGCAATTAATATTTTTAAAAAATTACTTAAAATATTTAATTAAATATTTTTTTAAAAAACATTTGATTTAAGGTTTTTATTTATATTTTTATTAAAAAGAATAAAAAGTTTGTTTTAAAGTGTTTTTAACTATTCATACACGTTATTTATACAATATAACTAGATTTCAGTTATCTAGTAAATGCAATAACTAATCATTAAATGTAGGTGGAACTCTAGTGGCTAAAATTATTATGGAGGTCAAAACAAAATTTTTTTACCAACTTAAAATTTTTTAATATTTTACAGCTTATGATAGCTTTTTTCCCTTTTTGTTGGAATTTATTACTATATGAATATCAATAATTCAAAATCCTATTTGGCATGTAATGATGTTTATATATATGAATTATTTGGTAATTTTGCCGGATTTGAAGTATTAGTAGCAATTCACTTTAAAGCATAGTTCAGATATATTCTTCATAAGCATCTTTAAAAAAAAAGCAATTCCTAATTTTAGCATCTACAATTTGTGTTAACCAGTTTTGGAAAATAATAATAATACCTTTAACTACCTGGCCAGACCTTGAAATTAAATACTTATTTATAAGACCGTCGATCTTTATGGCCAAATTTGAAGGCGTCGCCAATGAGCTAATTATCTAGTAAATTTAATAACTGTAATCATTATTAAAAGCAGATGGAATTCTAATGGCTAAAATTATTATGAAAGTCAAAACAGGATTTTTTTTCGCCAATAACCCGCCATTATTTAAAAATTGTTCAAGCCGTAACTGTCGTCCGCCATTTTGTTGGTTTCGTTGGCGTCGACGGTTTATCGCAAAATTTGAATCAGTTGCCAACCGTAGGCGCCGACGATTTAGCATGTAAGCACCTGAAATTGTTTCAATGCTTGTGGTCGAAAGTTTAAAAGCTCGAATAAAATTATTAAATAGAAATAAAGGGAGAAAAAGATTTAATAGTAACATCCAGTGAAATATCCAGCTAAAAAAATTCTAGAAGCTGCAAGTTTTGATCTTTTTGGATTTATTTTATTATAATCTTTATCTTAGAAGTGAGATCGAGTTTGTTCTATCTTTCCTTTTTAAATAAATCATTATTTATTGCGCGCGCGCGCGCACGCACACACACATACATAATATAATCACTCATAGAATTTTCTTCACTATTAAGAATATTCTTTCAATTAGCCAGACTTTGTTTTCTAAGGATCAGAATTTTTTTTTCTTACAATTTTCAATTATATTTAAATTTTAATTCATATTTTTACTAATCAGATGACAATTATTTTGGCAAAGCATAAAATGGGTTGACGCTTAAATTTTGAATTATGTCTTGAAGTATATATTGCATGAAAAATTATTTTCAGAATAATGTTATTTAAATTAACCATATTGTTCTAGAACTAGATTAATTTGGTGGTTCATCTATTATTTGATGTATATTGCATTAGTGAGAGTATACTGTATTGTTAAAAGACAACCATTACGGTTTAAATGCACTTAAGGGTATTTACATTAATTGCATAGCAATTATAATCACTAAAGATGCCATGTTAATTTATAGACTATGTTCACCAATAACATGCAATTAATATAAAAATTCTAAATATTGATGTATTCTTTTCTATATTTATTCACATTTGAAACATTCAAAAGCATAACTGATACGATTCCAGCATTAATTAAGAACGGCGAAGGAGTTTACTGTCAATATAAATATGTGTTAAATTCTTAATTTGTATAATTTAATTTTAAAAATAAAAATGTGTTTCTTGAAGAGAAATTTGAATAAGTTTCAAGAACTTCTCTTTCACCAACATATCCAAAATGGATACATTTGATGTATTAACGGAGTTGCAAGGAAAAAATAACTTTTTTAAAAAAAGGAAATCAACTTTAAATGTGTATAAATGTATAAATCTGTGCATTTATAATAAGCTGAAATAATAAGAATAGTCTAAAATTAAAAATAAAACATGAGGCATTTTTTGTTGTTCTCTCTTTTATAAACATATTTACAAAACAAATTTTTTTTAAATGAAAAGTTTTTTAAAAATACAAGATAAATGCTTCTATTAATAAAATTCAAAGGCATAACACAGATTTAAAAAAAAATGACAACTAAAGAAACTGTATGGTATACAAAATGCAAAATCATAAAATACACATATCAAATGAAAATTTTTAAAAATCAAGGAGTAAAATATTTAACAAAACACATAATAGAATTAAATTCACTATGTAACAAATTATTATGGAGTAATTTTTAATAGACGAATTATAATCTTAAAGCTATTAGTATATTTAGAATTAATTAAAAAATATGTTCAATTGGCATATTGACAAGTTAAAATGGTCTTCTAGGGTAACATATCAGTTTTCTTATGAATGAAATAAAAAATATCCCTAAATATCACAAATTTTTTAGGAAAGAAAATGGTGTAGCAAGGGCTTAATACCTTTTTCTGTGTGTGTCTATTCTGTCTTCAGTGATTTACCTGGTGTAAATTGTACTTTAGGCATGGTAATATTTTTCATCAGACAGAGATATAAAATGCAATAATGTTTTGGGTCCCTGATATCTTTTAAGATGCTATTATTATTTTCTTTCTAAATAAGGCATAATTTATGTTGCCAAGCTATTGCAAGCAGGCATCTGTTGCCATCTTTCTACAAGTAAATCTTAGGTTTAAACATTGATTTGAATTTCCTTTGCTCAACAACCTGCTTTTTGTTTCGTAAGTTGTACAAAATACACTAATTCACATTGGTATCTGGTAGGATCATTACCACACTCGGACTCCTTCCTTCACTACACCGATAAGAAAACTCATACGATAAAATGGATTACTGCACTGGTGTTTGAAGAAAGGTTAATTGTTACAATATATTTAAAAACACACAAAACTAGTGAATAAATAACACAAAACATGTACTCACAAAATGTATCGGATCCATATTTTTTTTTTTAAAAAAAGGAGCATTTTCACTTGTTTGTATAGCTCTCTCACACACAACTCATCAACAAAATAATCTGTGAATAATATACAATTCTCACTGAATAGTAATTAAAAGTCCATTATTTACAACCATTCATGTACATTAAATATAGTTTGGGGAGAAAAAAAGTCAACAATAAACAAATAGATTTCCTCCCTACTATACAAATTCATTCGTTCCTGGGGATGTCAATGGTTCCAAACTCTGAAAGAAACGAGAGAATAAATATTAAATTAAAATACATACCTCTGTAATAAAAATCCCAAAATCAATTTTAAAAAAGTTATACTATTTTAAAACAAGCCTTTCAAAGCAAATTTTGAAACAAATAAAAGCTTACAAAATATATAAATTTTTTTTAATTTAATACAGATCTACTTTAAATCTTCTTCTAAATCACGGTTTTATTTCACTAACTACAGAGAAAATTATTATATAAGACCAGGGATGTACAACCTGTGGCCCATGGACCAATTTTGGCCCACATAGCCTTTGAAGTTGGCCCACAAATGTTTAGTAAAAAAAAGATTAATTTAAAAAAAATTAGACTTTTTCAAATAAATCTGATACGAAAACGATTCTACAACAGAATAAATAATTTACAGTTCTTTATTAAGTTTATTTACTTTTTATTAAGCGGTTTTTCAGTTTGTTCCCTTCATGGCTACCTGCGAGTACGATTTTCGTATAGGAGAAGTTCGAGGACGTGAAATATTTCCACATGAAAATGCAGTATGAAGATAAAATTCAAAGCATTTGATGATCGGTTTTCAGATTTTGAAAAGTGCCAAATAAAAATTGATTAATTTTTTTCTACATTTTCTGTAGATGTAAATCTAATGGATAAGAGTATGCAGTTAGCCTTAATTGATTTACAGAATTCTAATTTTTAAAAAATCAGTTTATAAAATTCTAATATCAGGTTTTTCTTTAAAAGCTTAACCGAGGAATTTTTGTGCTTAAAACAAAATGCAGCAGCATGTGCAACTTTCTTCGGAAGCACTTATGTTTGTGAGCAGACTTTCTCACAAATGAATTTAAACAAATCAAAAGTAGGAGTTAGAATAGCAGATGTTTACGCTCACTTCGCCGTCCGCCAACCTTTCCTGAGTTTGGC
>JAOUZG010025848.1:3187868-3203697 GCA_026289955.1 Argiope argentata
GTTTAAAAAACTACAGTCCACTACTCTATTTACTGAGCTACAGACAGCAGATAAGAGAACCTTTCTGCTATTCTACTTCTTATTTTGTTCTGCGTATTGCCACAACCAATCTCAAGCCCAATATAAAATCAATCACTTCAAATATTCAGTCCCAGCCATCTCATTAATTTTTGCTAATTTTGATTATGAATTTTTTTCTCAAAATTTAAATTGCATTCTCTGTATAATTACCAAAAATATTTCTTCCGTTATTCTATTTCAAGTTTGCCACCTTTTTAGCAGAAATCTTTTCTTTTTGGAGTTAAAGTATTTCAATCATATCTAATGTTTGTGTTTCATTCATTCATTTATTTCACAAAGTGTGCATGAGTAAAATAAGTCAAATAATAATTGTAATTAATGCATATTGCTACAAAAAAAACCTGTATTTTAAGTTTATAACGTGTTTTAACATTTACATACAATTTTGGCCCTCAACATGGATCATTTTTCATACTTTGGTCGTGCATCCCTGTATAAAACAATAGTGAGAGAAACCAAATTTTTAGTTCATTAGAAATTGTCCAAAATCACAACAGTTTAAGTAAACACTTCTGAAAAAATTATTGGACAAAAAATAATTTTATGCTATCTAAAATCCATAAAATTATCTTTTTACTAATACTAATATAATTTCTCAGCACTTTCTACATAAAATTTTAAGTGGATTCATAAGCATAATATTATTTATATTTTTAGTGAAATTAAAATTGGATTAATTGTTTTATCTCTCGCACACCCAGTTGAACTATATTAAGTTTTTAAGCCCAAGTTCAATCGGAAGATTTTTATTTCATTTGGTAATTATTACAGAAAATATTTTTTACCTTTAAATTTTTTAGTAAAAAAAGTATAAGATAATATAAAGTACAAACATGCAATTATATAAAAAGCATAATAAATAAGTCAATGCTAAGCAATGAATGTGAATGATGTAGAAACACGGAAATTTAATAATGCTGAATAAATTAAAAAATTTAATTATAATAAAGAAGATATCTATAAATATAAATTTAAAATAGAAATGAAGATTTTAAAATTTTGAAAAAAGTAGTTAAAGTAAAATCTTCTTCAACATCCAGTTTCATTTTGTATGTAAATTTAAATTTAAGAAAGAAAAAAATGACAGAAAATTTGAAATAATAAATGCAAAGGAATTTTGTTAGTAGTAAAAAAAAATTAAGGACAATTTTTGAAAAATAATGTTAGGGTCTCTCAAGGAACAGTGATTACATGTACAATCAATTTATAATACTTAAATAAAGAGTCAATTTATAATACTTAAATAAAGGTGTTACAGTCATCCCCTTCCATTTTATTACAGAAAAAAGATGCACTGAATTATTTCTGCTTTTTTTAAGTATGTGGAATAGATGCAAGACAGTTATGACAGCAGAGTGGTAAGAACTAATATTGGGTCCTAAGAAATATCTCTGACCCATAATGTAATCCTACTGGAAGAAGATACATCTCACTATTTAAGTGGATCCTAACTCTTAAGGTGAATGAGAATATACTTTACAGCAATCTTTCACTTGCATACCATTGATTCCAGTGATAGCCATTATAAAATAAGTAAAAAAAACCTAAATTTTAGAATGGACCAATAATTAATTTGGTTTAATAATGAGAGCTGAGAATTTTAGTTTGAAAATTTTCCCCTTACATGTACACAGTATCTTCAGGAAACACTGATTCATTTATAAAAAGAAATTTTTTGAAGAGGAACGGGGAGGGGGGAACAGAAAGTATATATTCAATTCTTGACTATCAGATTTTCCCTGTATTTATTCTTATTAATAACAGAATTGATTTATTTTAGAAAAAAAGATGCATACACATATTGTTCAATGCTAGAGGAAGAAGATTTTTTGTAAAATTAAGTCCATGTTTAGGGTAAACATTTTATTTATTTCAAAAATGATAGATTATAAATTTTATTTTAAAATGCTTATAATATGTTCGTATTTGAACTTTTCCTGCAATAAATTTTTATAAAATAAAGAACAATACATGAAAAGTGTTTAGAATATACTGGCCTATTATATTATAATTATATTAGTATATTATAATATATTATAATGTACTAAGAGATTAGGAAATATGAAAGCAGGTTTCAGTGCAATGAAAATGTTTCTAATGAAACAAAACAAAATAATAAATAATGTTTACAGAACACTGGCTATTTCATTTTCTTATTCATTCTTCTTTTTCATTCAAAAGCCTGGATAATTGTGTTGTTTATTGTTTACTAATTACAATTACTAAATATTAAAAAACCATTAACTGAACATTATAATTACAGTATAATAATAATTCTTGCATCTGATCTATGGATCATGATCAGCAAAAGTTTACACATTATATTTTCCTTCATTGAGGGAAGTTCATTTTGTTCATATTTGAGGAAGTCAAATATTAACAAAAGATTCACCATTATAGAAAATCAATAACTTGATAAATAGAAATTAAAATTTATTATGACCATTGGAAATAAAATTATAACAAATGATTATAAATTAAACATTTCTCTTCCTTTCTAATTTTAGTATATATTTATGGCCTAGAGACACATACAATTTTTGCACATTCTCCCTGGATTTTCTTCATGTCATAAACAATTAACAATAATAACTTCAATCACAAATTGGAAAATATCAAAAAATGATAGCTTTCAGAACTTTTGCAAAGAAATAAAATCTTAATTTCACAATATCCTAATAAACCTATTTCTGCATATTTTGAAAATACTATTTTATTATAATCATCTGTTAAAATATTGAATTTTAGCAGAATGCACTTACTGATGGGTAAGACCTAGCTGGTTGATACTGATTCTTTTCTAGACTGAATTGGTCTTCAGTAGTTTTCCTGTACACAGGATTATCAAAGTTCATGCTAGTAATATTTCTTCTTAAATATTGTTTGTAAATACAAAAACCAACCTAAAAGATAAATTACTGTTAATATTAACTTTATGTACACTAAGATGGAAATCACAAACTTTTTAATGCTGAATAATAACAAAATATATAAGCAACTAAGATATTGAATAATTTTAATCAATATCAAAGCATATACATATATAATTAATGTGATACACACTAAAAATAAAATATAATAAAAATTGATACCATTAACATCTTTTAATAATTTAGTAAGAAACTTTTTTTTTTCTTTTTGCTTAAATCACTGATGATATTTAAGTTGAAAAACAAAGGAAAGCTATTTGATTTTGCATATGTAAGAAATATAACATAATTTTAAGAAATTTCTTTTCTCCACTAGACATTCAATGTGAAAACTCATCACAAATCAACTTACCACAGCTAACACCAGTGTCAGTCCACTCAACACTCCAATTATTATGCCAGCAATTCTACCAGAATCATCAATCACTTCTTGCAATTCTCGTAAAGTTTCATTTACAAAACTAGATTGCTGAGCTGATTCTGGAGTTATGTCAAACCCAGACACCGAATTAGGGGTGCTAGATGAGTTTTCAAGAGAAGAAGTTTCTGAAATAAACATTTAATAATAAGTATTGTACAGTAAACTGTAAGAATAAAAATATTTCAGCTAAATAATTAAGAACTTTAAGGCAATTAAAAATATTCTAATGCTATTTTTTTTGGGTATTTTCTATTCTATTTATATTTATAAGCTGCTTTACAAAACCTTAACGGAGTAAAAAGGACATTTTTTTTTAAAAAGAAATTTTTGCAAGGAAATACATCAGGATGAAACAAAATCATGAAAAAGCAATTAAAACATTCATTGAAAATATACACAATTCTTTAATGTTTTCCACAAAAGACAAATGAAGTTAATTGTTTACTTTTTCCCCCTCCAGAAATTTATGAGTTTCTGTATAACAGAAACTGATTACAAGACATATTTGTTTTACTTTCAAAGTAGAAGAACCAGCTATTTCCATTTTGAAAAATGCTAATCAAATCAACATTTTCCTTAGTGATATCCATTCAAATATTTGTGTACGTAATAAAGAAGCCCAAGATTACTCTTGTAACAGAAAGATTGTTACAGAAGTTTAATCATTTATTAATAATGGAATTTTTTTTTTAAGTCAGAGGAAACTTTTATCTAAAAGGCAGGGTTTTTTTTTTCATTTTAAAATTTAAATACAATTTAATCAATGAAACCAGTTTTAAAATTGAGTTACTCTGTCTAGATTATTTTTAGTTACAGTCATGATAATACACAGGCACACAATATTCTATATGAATGGTCATAAATACGATGGCTGAGTTTGTTAAATTGGGCTTTTCAAATTTTTTTTTCAGACTAAAATACAAAATAAAATAAAATAAAAAAAAGCCTTGCAGGTAAGGGGGGATTTTTTTTCAGCAAATTTAGTCTAATATTTGATAAATATTTTAATCTTAATATAAAGATGGCACACCAAATATCAAACTAGAGCTAACATTTTAAAATTATGTTTACACACACAAAGATAGATAGGCAGACAACTTTCCTATGAATAAATCAGAAATAAATTTTCAAAGCAAATAGCAAAAGATGGGACATAGTTCTAAAATACAGTGAGAAAGTCTAAAGCAGGAGAAACCTGTATCTTGAAATTAAATAATTTTCAATGATTAAAATATATTCTTTGAACAAATTTCATATAAGAGAAACAATGAAAAAATTATGATTTAGTAACTAATTAAGAAGTATTAGATTTTCTTTTATAACATTAAGCACAACGATTTGATATTATTGCCAACACCTGGGAAATAAATTTTATCAAACCTTTTTACCAAACTAAGGTACATTACACACACACAAACTAAATAAAAATAATATACAACAAAAGACAACTGCATTGCTCTCATCAAAAAGTTCCCAGAATGGTTAGATTTATAAATTCTATGGGGAATAAAATTCTGATTCCAAAAATAAGAAGAAATTATAATGAAAGAAAAGATTAGGGCACTAATTTATGAAGGGCTCAGTTGCATTTTGTATTCTGTATATTAATGGCATACCAAGTCATTTGCTGAAAAATACCAATTGTGCCTTTGATGCAGGGAAAGGGACTACAGAAAAGATGAGAACATCGTTTTATGATTGGCCATCCAAAGTAAATTTACCATGTTTTTCAAAAGACCATCGATGTCATTCGAAGAACATTAAGTACAAAGAAAAAAATATTTTAAATCGGATTCCTCCCATAAACATTTTTTTAAAACACATCCCAATTAGTACAAGATATTGTAAGGTATGTTCCCCGACGTTCGTTCAACTGAATCCCTGCTATATTATGAAGATATCGTTATCAGTGGACAGTTTCTACATTATTTCAGGTTATATTTTTTGCTTACCGTCGGTACATTACAGAATACATCAAGTACATTTTTACTTTACATGTAATAATAACACATATGCAGACTGAATTTCATTGTTTTCTGCAAAATTTAATATAACATTTGAAAGAACTAGCATTGAAAATCATAAATTCGACATGAGATGAGGCCGGAGTCGATAGATAAGAGCACCTCGGAGACAAAAGGTCGATTAGGGGTGGTAGACTGAACATAAAGCCACAAGAAAGAAAAAGGGAATTGTTTTCCGTCCATCGACGGAAAAGCGAAAAGAGAAGATACTATTTACCGGTGCCGTCAGCTTTCGCCAGTCGGTCACAGCAAAGAACGTAAATAAACAGAAGACCACCTCTGGGCAGAGCCATCTTGAAAGTGCGCAGTAGGCAGACTGCGCCCCGTGTTTTGGCAGTCGCCAGGTGGAAGCGGAGGTGGGGGACCGTGCACGAGTTGAAAATAAACGCGTTTTTTTTTTTTTTACGAGTGCGATTTCCAGCATGTTGACGCGAGAGTTCGGTCATTCTTCAACTGCACACCTACTACTATTTCAAAGACATTAAAAAGTCGAATTCTTGAATTAAAAAAATGAGAATTTTTTAAAATGTTATGTTCTTAATATTTGAATAATTTTCAACGTAAAACCGTTAGAAATTTGTTTCTCTGAATCCATTTCATGGAAAGTTAGATTGGCTTTCATATCAGCATTTGTGTATTCTTAAATGCAGGTTGCATCCTGAAAAACTATTTTCTCATATTTGGTAGATTTTACTTATGAAAAAAACTTATATATAATGCATATTTGTTTATCCGAATTGGATAATAACTTTTCAACATGGTCCTGAATTACAGAATAAGCAATCAATTCATTCAAAAATATTCTGTAATTTATTTAATGCTTCACTATGCGAAAAAAATTATAAAAATACAATTTTTTGTATTAATCGAATCTTACTATTTACAGACTGAATAGAAATCGACTTATTTTTAGTGCATCAACTAAGACAACTCCAAAATTTAAACAAATCATTTGATAAATCTCTAAATTGAAATATTGCTCCCCCAAAACAAAATTGTTCCCTTTTACCATTTTAAAATTCTTTTTCGCCATTTAACTGCCATATTCATATATAATTTTCATTATTTCGCATGTTTTCATATCAAGTAAAATATTTTTAAAAAATAAAGAAATATAAGTTGGATTTTTTTTTCTCAAAATCTTAAAAATCCGTAATTTATTGCAAGCTGGATACTAAACTTAAAAATAAGTCAACATTTACAAAACTGGTTTTAATTTGTAAAGAAAGTTCAGTTTTGGAAATATACATACTTTTTATGAAACCTTTTGAAAAAAAAAGTTTTTAATACAATTAATTAAAAAAATGATGTACATTTTTTTTATTAATTTGTTAAAAATTGATGTATAAGTCACAAGAGAAATTATTTTTAGCATGAGCATGAAATTTCAGATATTTAAATATCTAGTGCCCAAGCTTCATTTTTAAAAAATAAAAATGACTTTAAGAAGAAAGGAAATGCACATTAAAAAATCCCAGAAACTTAGGCACTGTCTGAGTTCTAGTTAATGCAAATCGTTCCATTTCTTTCGATTTTCTTTTTTCTTTTTGGTCCTTACGTACATTAAAGAATGCTGCGGTATCCTTTAACATTCTGGCAGAGAGAATTTCTGTTTATATTTAATTGGTGTTATTTCATTTTTCTTTCTATAACTTTAGAAGTTTTCATAATAGCATTAAAATTTTAGAATCAAACTGCTAAAAAAATAAGAATAAAAATTACATTTTTTTTTCAAAAAGAAATAATAATAATAATAAATTGATGTTAGAGACATTTAAAAAAATTCTCCTTGTTCCTTCCCCCCTACGCAAACGATATGAATTTGACTGCTGTACAGACTGATTGAACGAATGTTTGATCAATTATTATTCTTCATCAGCAGTTATTGCTTGCAAGTAGATGAAATAAAAATCTAAGGAAATCCCTTAGATTTTTATTAATCCGCGCCATTTCTTAACATTCGTAAATTATTAACGATAAAATAAGGGACATATTTAACGCCTATTATTTATATATTCAATGACTTTGTACTGACCACACAGTCATTCATAAATTTCCTTGATTTGGTAAAGCATGGTTTTAGGATATCCTTTAAACAATTTCCCCAGATTTATTAAGTGTTTTTCTTTTTGCATTTTGTGTTCGGGTAAAATTACAATTTCGAAAAAAAAATGTAGAATAAAACTTGGAAAGGCTCGCTTCGTTTGCATTTGTTCATCATTCTTCTGCAGCTCTTAAGAGTACCGTCTCATTCTCTTCAATGGGTGCGATTCGCTCGCGGTGCCGTTTATGCACAGCACACCAGCCAACAAATATAGCCATGCTAAAAAAAGAACTTAAATGCATCGTGTATTTCCTTAAGAATTATCAACCAACTCACGATAGTAAACTTCGCAATTTCTTAAGAATTGTGAAGCTATACTTTTGCCAATATACTTACGAAAACTGCGAAAATATACTTTTGTTCAGGTTCTTTGTTTAGAACATAATGGATTTTTTAAAGTATCGTCTTTTCGGCTGATCGAATCTAAACTTCAATAATTAAGAAGTTAAATGAATTTCATGCGTTAATGCGTCATTGCGCTTTTTTAATACTTTGAAACAGACAGATTGAAGGGCACTATCTTCTAGTAGAATTGCAGAATTGGACACAGATACCCAAGTCCGATGGCTGAGTCTTTACAAAATTTCATTCATCAAACTTCTTTTTTTTTTTTTTTTTTTTGCTTGTTTATCATATTTGTTTAAATCTAAATGGCAAGGCAGACATACTATTTGAATACGGATTTTATATAACATTTCATTCAAAATAATGCTTTTGATGTAAAAACACAATCTCGGCCTTCCCACTCGCTTTTTTTTTTGGAGTTAGTGTACTCGTAGTCAGACAGATGTAATCTTTATAGCAGAGAGCTCAAGTATAAACATTCGAGGATATTTTTGAAATAAAATTGAATTATAAAATTAGGAATGATTTTATTAATACTTAAATGTCTCCGTAAAAAACTTTTAGGCAGCAAAAATCGTTCAGTTTCCCGGCAGTTAAAATACGCACGAGATAATATGGATGTCACTGATGTAATAATGCGCACGCTTGCAAATGTAGAGCAAACGCTCGTTTTTGATTTATCAGCTAATCAGCGCAAGCTGTGGGGGTGCATCAAAACCCTTATTTGTAATGCAGGCAGCGGCTGTACATATATCTCTGACCTACGAGATGAAAACGAAATAGGACGCGCCATTTCAGATTTCCTGATAAATAACATTTTTATCTTCTAAAAGAAGTAGTTGTTTCAGTAAATCAAACTTGTTTAAATTTCATCGAGAATAATATAAAACCAATGATAAGATTTTAATATGGAGCAAATAACTCAAATATTCTTCCCTCGATTTCTCCATACAGATACATACTAAATTTTGATGGCACGTTCTCATACCCGCACATCTACCAGTTCCCCGTTCGGATCCTAACTTTCTAGCTCATTGTATTTATTGACTGTCGTGCTAACGTGCACGTGAACGATAGACAGACACCCGTAAATGAAATTAGATAGAAATCTACAGTTTTAGCATATTGAATGCCATCTAAATCTCATCTGAATTGAATTTTCTGAGTTATTTATTGTAAACACAATAAATAACTCAGAAATTTATAGATATATATATATATATATATATAATCCTTTCGGGTGATCATTTCTGGTGGAGATTCATCAAAGTCTCGATCACGAGACTCTCCATTCGCATATTTCTGAAGTGAGAAAGTGAAAGAGGGAATTAAAAAATGCAAGCAACCAAGTGATTACTAAAATTCATTTTCTGATTATGAACTTTCCTTTGTTACAAACTGCATTTTTCCAAATCTTTATGGTGCTATCAACCATCGAACAAGAGGAATTATATTGTTCATTTATTTAACGTCCAGCAGGTCGGAAAGGCAGCAACGTGGAGACAACTCTCGATTTCGCTGGCTCAGTGCGTTCACCCCTTAGGACGAGTAAGAAATTGCATCGTAAGAAACGCAAACACGAGATTTTTTCTGAGAATCATAAGACAGTTGGAAACAAAGACCGAGTTCTTCCGATCAACAAACGCAAACAGAGTGAAAACTTTGAGCGTCACAAAATATCTGTTGGAACGTTCGCGGCACTGAAGCTATTAAGCAACATATATTTATAGAATGAAATAAATTAAATTACTCTGTCGTATTTAAATGATGCGGGCATTTTAAGGTCAGATATTTTCTCGGTTACAATTAATGTACGTTAAGTGCACTCGGACGACAGAGAGACTTGGTGCCCTTCCAGAAAATGATTAAACAAATTCTCGTCTTGAACTGCGATAGGAGGCAATTATGACTTTAAGTGACGGCGTCTTGTCCAAATCTTTCCCGAATGCTCGTAAAGCTGGCGATGGCCACAGGAGAACGATGGCTTTGAAAAATAAGCAATTATCAACAGTTGAAATGAATGGCATGTAAAATTCGTGCGGGGAATGTCACTTTGAAAGAAGCCTATTTTTAAATGGCTCTCTATGCCCGAGAATTGCAGATTAGAGTAATAAACAATGCAAGAATTAAGAAAATATATCGCTTTCTGCTTTAAATTTTTAAGTAGACAGCGCTTTTTACAATTCGACAAACGTGAAAAGTATGTGATAAAATAGCACGCAAAGAGATGGCAAGCACGAAAAGTTTTTTGGGAGTCCTATTTTGAAAGCGTTTATTATTTCAAAAACCCCGACTCATCATGCTTCGCGTCCTCTCCTTCGACTTGGCGAAAGCAACGGTGGCTTCCGATTATTCAGGAAAGCTGCTGCTCTTCGACTTTTTGACGCACGCACCCGCTTTCGGAGCACACGGGATTACCTTGACTTCAGACGGTCCGACAATCATTCCTAATTGCAATCCTATTCCTAATAGGAGGGGGGGGAAATAATTATCCGTAATAACCGATTTGCCTTTATTTATTTAAGGTCTTTTTTTTGGAGGGGGGGGGTGCAGAAGCGCTTATCGAAAGGAATAGCAAAATTACATTCTTTTCTCACATTAACTTCTTTTTTTACTCCTTATACATAGGGCCTCTACTGAAATCACGGCCGAGTATCTAATTTTTAAGCTATCACAGGCAGGCGTATGTTACTGATGCGTTAAGATGCATCATGCTGTTGGAGTCTATTAATGGACCGTCGAAAAGTCCTTTTAATCAGTCCGCCTGTCCGACAAATCAATAAAATGTAACGCACTAACATTTTAAACAAACAAAGGCATGATTCAGGCGATCAAACAGGCCGAGTTATGAAGCTTTGAATATTACTATTCAGATGGTATTAAATTCTTCGTAATGAGGCCAATTTTAATCGAAGAAGTGTGGGACGTTTTGTTTTGCTAAATATGAATAATCAAACCAGAGAAAAATAAAATCTGTATAAAAACAGATTTTCAATATTTTTCAGCAATTTATTAACTGACTCAAATAAAAGATAATATAATTTTTTACGTCATTTAGATAATTTCCGCAAAAGGAAATAAATGTTTATTTTTAATGGTTTTCAAATTAGTTAGGCCACAATTAAAATGGACATGCCGTGAAAAGAAATAATCCGTTCTTTCGAAATCAAGATATTTAAATTAGTTCTTAAAAAATCAGTACGTTAAAATAGATTGCATTTGCTGGTATGGCTAAAATATTAAATGATTTTAAAACACTAATGCACATACACAATAAAAAGAAGAAAAGGGAGAATTAAGCGCCAGTAGAAAATTAACACTTCGCTTTTCTCGTGATTATTATGTTAATTTCTACTTCTAGACTACTCGTGAAGGCAGAGAGAGGAGGAATTATGGATTATGAGAAATGCAAAAATAATTATAGGAACTGCATGCATTTGCTCAGATTCCGAAATAATTTTATAACTCAAGTATTGCGAACGAAAATTATTCCACAACATTGGAATTAATTTTTAAAAAAACGTGGAACCTTCTTAGCCACCTTTAGTGAGTCACGTAATTTATACAAAATCCTCTGCTTATTTCTACCTTCAAGATACAAGGTCGGGGCTCCCTCGTGAGCCTGAGTCATGCACCTACTGAGTAGCGCAAGGTCGCGTCACGGACCAATCGGAAAGAAGGCTGGAATCGCTTTTTCCTGTTGCCGCGGCCGTCTCCGTCGCCACACTCACGTGACGGAACAAAGAACTCGCAACAATGCTCCCCAAATGCTCCATCCCTCATTGGTTGAGCGTGATAAGTAACAATTTCTCTTCTAAAGAGTTCGCATGAAAGGACAACAGATGGTATCTTTATAAAGATGACATAGAATTTAAATTATTTCACACCGATGAAAATTAGCGAGTTATTCATAGGATCGGTAGTCCCTTTCACAACAGACATCGGAACACGTTTTACAAACATGTTATGGTTTGACGCACTTTTAACAAATGAACTGGAGCGCGTTTAAGAGATATTTCAACAGTCATCTAATGAAACAGCTATTTCATTTCACTGTGCAATAAATATCTTCTGTAAATGGACCATTTCACAGATCGCTCTTTTTTGGCTGTAATCTTTATGCCTACGTGCTTAAAAGATACTTTGAAACGTATCATTTTAAATGTGATGCGACTGAAAGAGATGCTTCATTCACGCTATTCCTTGAAGAGCCGAAAGGGGGCTAAAATAATTTAAAGAGACATCAGAGGTGGCGCCAGCGATGGAGGGATCCGGAAGAGCAAACGATATCTTGGGCGAGGGAAGGGGATTATTGCGATTTTCTCCTTATTGGCAAGCTTCTTTTATTGCTCCAGACTTGTGATGACGCACACATAGTGGTCGAGTCCTAGAAGCTGGTCATCATCCTTTTGAAAGGTATCAGCACCGCATAATGATGTTTAACCACTAATCTGGAGGATGCACCTTGAGTCTTGGCATTGAGAAAGCATCTCCGCCTCACTTCTCCCGAGCTGTTCGTGCAATTTACGAAATGAATAGACCAATGCAACCAGCATTCAAAAGAGGCCTCGGCACAGTTCGAACCATTTAAAATTAGATGCGCACAAAAATAGTTCAGAATGAACTTCATTTTTAATGTGCATAGAAGCAAATCAAGAAAATTTGTATTATATAGAATAAAAGCTTGATAAAATGTTTTTAAAAGAGCAATATTCAATTGCATTATCACTCCGAATCCGAATCGATTTATCAAGCTTCCCAATATAAAAGAGAAAGTTTACCCATTTGCGCCATACCTGTTTTGTAAAACCATATGTATTTACTATAATTCTAAACTCTTTTCCTTTTTTCATAATTTGCTATTCGATGATGATCTCGTATCTGCTTTACAATGGAAAGGAAGGGATGCAGTAACTTCTGAGGATATGGACCCCTGAGCACCTGAGGTCAGAAGTCTGGCTTCCAGCTCATATGAAGCTGACACACACGCACTCGCTTGCACAACCGCTTTTTATAAGGGAGGGGGCACATTCACACTTTTCACAAATAGTACACAGAACAACTATACCCTAACCGGGACTTGAATCTACAGCGCCCAGATCACGCGTAAAACGCGCTACCTCAGTGCCAGAACGTCAGCATAATATGCTGTTTGTTATATGGAAATGGATGAAAAGCTGCATTATTTGTTAATATTTAAATTCAACATTTGTCCTACATTTAAATATATTCCATAAGTTCTAATATTCTGGCATTTATCATTATTGTGATGAATGTAGAAAAGAAAAAAACTAAAATGTCCTTTAAAAAAGTTTCTGCGATATACAAATAGCACATGTAATTGAAATTTTATTCAAAAATTTACCGCTTGATTGTCAAATCTGAGTTTTGCATTTTTTTTTAAAGTCGGAGTTAAACCTCTAATTAAAAGACCTATAATTACATGATTTGGGACCAATTTTATCAGTAGTATACATTTCTATTTTCTTTGAAATGTGTCCGGTAAGAATAAGGAAAACAGATCTCCACTAAAGATGATATTTTTACACCCCGCTTGCAATACAAATTATTTAATTAGAAGGTAAATAAAAAGCAGGCAAAAATTTGAGAAAGTCTTAATTATTTTCCTCATCACCATTGGATATTCCATGACTTCCTATTAGGCGAAACACCAAATATTTTATAGATATCAGCACTGAAAACATAAAACAAAGAAGATTACTCCAAAGATGATCCATTTAAAGTTTAAAAGTTCTCAAGCACATTTGCTTTTATTCAAAAAAGTTTCACAGTTTGAGAAACTTTACACACACCAACAGTGATTCGAATCAATATCAAATTCAACTTACCAGATGAAGTTTTTTCAGTAGAAAACTGAGTGGTGGACGATGAAGGCATGAAAGCGTTTGTTGATGGCAATGGGCGAGTAGTTTTTGTAGGTGGCGTAGTCATTCGATTATTTCTCGTCGTAGAAGATATCTCAGGAGGAGTTATTTTTGTAACAAGAGGATCTATATGTAAAAAAAGTCAATATTACTATAAAATTCAGTTTTTCAAACAGATGTAATTCAGCATTGGAGCAAACTTTACATATCTTTAAGAAAGATTAACAATATTTTATGATCAAAAATTTCCCTGTGTAAATGAATTATCAAATTCAATCATAAAAACAATTTAAAGACTTTAATTAATGATATATTAAGAGCTTATAACAAAATTTTCTTCATAAAAATGATTTATTCAGTGTTATATAAATCTGTCCTTCCCTCTCAATACATAATGCAGAAATTATACTGTGAAAGATTTTCAGGATATTGAAAACGAATCACATTTTAATCATAATGTCATAATATATAAAACATCACTAAATATAGATAGTTTGAAATATTATTTTTGTATAGAGTTACAGCGTTTGATCTAAGAAAACAATGTTCCATCTTAAAATTCAAACAATGCAAAAGTTTACTTCCATGAAAATATTTTTAATTGAATCTGTACATAAGTTTTGAATTTTATAAAAGATAACAATACTTTGATACATATAAAATAACAACAAAATTCTTAAAAAGCAACACTTATAAAATTCATGAAATTAAAAGATTAATGAAAATTTTAACTCTCCAACCTGAATGCATTATTTTATGCATTCAGGTTGGAGAGTTAATAGGAGAGGCAAAAGCAAATAGAAATTATGAGAAAAATCAATTTGAAGAACACACAAGATTTGTTTCTCTCTTTGTAAAAATTCAATAATATAAAAAAGGAAAGTGTGAAATGGGATGAATTCGTTCAATATGGATAAATTACAATGCGAGTACAGACTGATCAACATGAGCCATTAACTTCAACTTGAAGTCCATCCCAACCACCTTAGTGAACAAGAAACATCTAGGTCTAATATAATGTAGGTCTAATTTTGTGTACAAAAAAGCAATTATGTAATGGTATCAAATATTTATTGTCTAAATTTGTAGAGAGCCTTTTCATTAATTTGCTTTCTGTAGCATATAAATTATACATCGATTTTCGCTTCTACTAATACAGATAATTATATTGCATTAAAAAAATTAGGTTATTTCCAGTCTGGAACTTACCAAGAGATAAGCAATTCAGTCCATTGTCGGAAAGCACCATACCATTAGGGCAGGCACAGGTGCATTTGGAAGACCCTTCTGAGAGGTGAGGAGCTGGAAGACACATGTGAGAGCAACCGCCATTCCTGTCACCACAACGATTAGGGCCTGCCAAGAGAAGATTTTACAAAAATACATTTTTTTCCTGATTTTACTAAATAATGATCTTCTTAACACTTTTATAGTATAATATTTAACAAATATCTTAACCTTTGAAAAAATGAGCATTTATGAGAACTTTTAATTTAAATTGAGCAAAAGATAAAATGCCAATATCTGGAAAATTGAAAATGAATTCCTGAAACTCTGGCTTCTTTGAAATTAAGTATTTACATTTTCTTTACTTGGCATTTACTTCATATATGCAATAAATATATCAATAATGGAATTTTTACTCACGATTGAATCATAAAATAGAATTTTACTGACTTCCAACAAATATAAATATATTTAGAAACTGAATCATTTCAGATGATATTCATGTTCTGAAAATTCAAAAATCAGTCATTGTGCTACCAACTCATTTATTATTATTAATATTATTCTCCTTAATTTGGTTAAAAGATGGTATCATTTTGCACATAATTAAGTCTGGGTTTAAATTTTAATGTTACAGATATTTCAGAAAAATAGCAGCAAAATTTGTGAAAATACTAAAATGAATCTTTAGAAAGTATATCTGTTAGAAACAACATGCAGACATGTATCGTATATATGTTTGGCTGGATACCTTTTGAATCCTTCAACATGTTTGCCAATAGCAATATTATATATATATATATATATATATA
>JAOUZG010025848.1:3203797-3244512 GCA_026289955.1 Argiope argentata
GCATGTTCGTATGTATATAATGCAAAATGAAAATGTTTAATGAAACAGTTAATCATTGATTTACAATGTGTACTAAATTTTAAAAAAAATATGGAAATATAAAACTAAGAGTATAATCAACATATTTAATGAATTAGACTCAGATGAGCTTTTGTATGATTAATTAAAATAGATATTACATCTGCAAACTTTTTAAAATTGAACATTCGTTTCGATTCAGTTGGAATTATAAGCAACTCACAGAATGGAATAAACAAATGACCATAATGAGAATAACTATGATTCAGCACCTTTTTAAACAAACAGATTTAACTACACAATCAATATTTTAATAAAGTTCACAGTTCAATGAACAGGTTTAAAGACAAATAGAAAAGCTAATGTTGTAAAATTTATTTCAGTTCATATATATATAACTTAATTTTGAGGATGCATCGCTAAAAAGGAGAAATGTTAGGAATTAACCTGGTAGGCATACAATGTACAAGGGAGAAGTGTATCAGTCTATATCAGGGCACAAGCAGAAAGGAGAGAGAAATTTGTCAACTCAGTAATTATACCATGAGATTCTGATAGCATAACTGATATCTTACATATCTTAAGAAAACATATAAATGGTAGGGATTTTTACCCTTCATTGCTGGTGAGAGAACCACAGAATCAGCAAATTCATTAAGTACATGTCAGAAATAATAAAATAAAAAATGAGAATTAGGTCAGGGAAGGAGAGAACATTTTAGAATGAAATTAATATGTGTTAATTTGAGATGAAAATTAGGAAATTAATTAGGATTTATATTACATTAAGAAATATCTTCACATACATACACATATATATGTTGATATTTTAAAATCTATATAAAATATTTGTTAATTTCTAAATTTCATTCTAATTTCTTTTATTTAACTTTTCCTAATCAACTCATGCTAACTTCATTTTTAAATGGTTTCTTATTTCCTGATCTAATCCCATTTTCTTTCATTTAATTAATTCTCCATGTGTTCTATAAAACTGTTAGTTTCAACATTTTCTCCTGCTCCAAGTGAAAGTATATAAATTCTAATAGTTGCATTCTTTTAAAAAATACCTCAAATTACCTAGTTTAAATTGCCATTTTTCCTAAAATTCCTGTCAAAATCTCAAAGTAAAATGACTGAAATGAAAACTTTCCATTTCTTCAACTTTTTTATCGTGAAACAGACTGGTGCATTGCTATTTGTTTTGTACACAAATTATGTTTTCTGTGATGAAATAAATCAAAGTTTAAAATCTTTAAATGTTTCTTCTATTCAACCAAGCAAACATTTTTAATAAAGTACCTTTAGGTTGTTTGTAAGGATGAAATACGCGCACTCCCATTGGTGAAGAAATACCAGAACCAACCATTCGAAGATTTTTCCCAGTAAATTTGTCTACTTTCAAAATAGCCTCTGACTCCCAGTCAGTCCAGTACAACCAATCCTAGAAGATAAAGGAAAAAATGAATTTTTAGTAATACCAAACTAAAACCTATTATACACAGTTTAAACATATTCAACAACAGTCATAAAAAATCTAAATATTTTGATACTCGTAGTTGCAATAAAAATGTTATTGCAGAATAAATTAGTAATAATATAAAGTTATTTTCAGGAAAAAGTTAAATTGCAAAATATTTACTTAATAAGGCTGAATTTTCTTATTAAATATAGCCATCCAAAAATCAAAACAAATTTATTATTTCTGTGATGATTTAATAACAAAATTCTCAAGCAGGTCTGGTCGCAAAGTGTACATATCCAAGCCTTTGCAGATGATTTTGTACTAGTTATTGAAGCGGATGCAAAAATTAGTCTTCACAGAGAAACTCAACTAGCAATAGCCAAATTTAACATTTGGTGCTCAAACAATCAACTATCCATCTCCATTGAAAAAAAACCACCCATTCGTTCAGTAAAATGGCAAGTGGCCCCAGCAGGACATGAAATGGAGACATTATAAAGTGAACCAAACCTTTTAAATATCTAGGAATCCATGTTGATGACCAATTAAATTGGTTGGTTTGGCCAAACATTCAGAAAAAAGTGGTGCCTCACTGATCTAATTGGATATTAAAATGCAAAATTAAATGGTAAGAATCAGTTTTTAATAAGTTGAGAATGTTTTTTAAACTTCTAATTGAGAGATACGATAATATAAACTTACTTCAAATACATCTAATGAAAAAGGGTGTTTGACTTCAGATGCAGAAGATATAATAACATTTTGATTTGATCCATCAAAGTCAGCACAGCTAATAATGTGGAGCTTAGCATCAGCCCAAAAGATCTTACGGGACACCAAATCTGGAAATTTAAAATAATACAATTGAACAGTATTTGAAAAATTCAAATAATTTTTAAAAAATCATTTACCAAATTTTTTAAAAAAAAATTTAATTCAAAAGTTAAAAGATCTATTTAATATAAAATTTAATTATCTACCATAAACTAATGTCAGCTATAAACCCTTGATAGCTTAAAAATAAAATTCACAAAATTGCTTTAAAAAACTAATATTGGGAGTAATTAATTCTCCCAATATTAATAAATGGTAATAAATGCTATAATGTTTTCATAAATAAAATAAAAGCTAAAAGATAATTTTAAAGAAAGTTACAAAAACAACAATAAAAAATTCGCTTCTTATAAACAAAATTCTTTAAAAAGAGTTTTCATTTTTAATAAAAAAATATGCATTAAATGTTAAAGTAAATTTATTTTGAGGTATTTTGAAATAAAATTTCTGATCCTATATAACAGCTTGTCTAATCAGAAATAATTCATTTCACTTTTACTTATATTAATGATTTTTAAACAGTCATACCTAAAGCTAGACCATTTGGCCACTGGATATCTTTAGAAATAATAATACTTCTATGAGTACCATCCATACCAGCACGTTCAATTTTAGCAACACCCCAATCAGCCCAAAACATCCATCTACAAGACAAAAGATTATTTGTAAGCTGAGTAGAAAATCAGGTATATTTTTGTTAGCCGGGTGCAAGTGAAAAAAAAAAAAAAACTAAATAATGTAGAATTCTGTCAAATTTCTAAGGCAATTTTTCACTTGTGTACAGCTAACAAAAAAGTGCTGAAAATTCAATTCACTAACATATTTAAATAAAATTCACAAACTGAAATTTATTAGAGGTGATAAAAAATAATTTTTAGCTTCAAAGTTATGGATGAACTATTTATATTATATCATGCTACTGACAAGATATAAAAGAATTAGTAATGACATTTTTATCTATTTAAAATTACTGGCATCTCTGTTGCCCCAATTAATACTTCATCGTTATAGAAAAAAATTAGTAATTGTCTTCTCAAAAAAAATCATAATTTTTGAAATTATGAATTGTTATTTAATATACATATAAATAGCTTCTTCTATTAATAAAATAATTTTTCTGTCAAAGAATACATTTTATTTTTTATTCATATTTACACCAAATTCATATTAAAAAGAAAAAATAAACAGTGCATGTATGAGATCAGTTGAAAAATAGATTATATTTTTTTAAAGTTTAGCTAAAGTTTGAAAATTCTGGTTCTTAAAGCAATTGATGCTTTTGAGAGAAAATTGCAATACATTATTTCAGGTGTAGTATTTGAAAGGTATATCAATATATTTTTTTATCTTTGTGATTAATTATTCATAAAAGAGGGGTGAAAGGGACCATAAAACATTAATGCATACAAAAGAAAAAATTTTGGATCAATTTTGAAAGGAAAAATTTCTTGCAAAGCATTCAAAACATTTGATGAAAGGTTTTAGCCAGATTTAAGTTTTCAGAAGATGATAGACAAAATTCAATAAACAAAAGCAAAACTAAAATGAAAAATTTTTTATATATATTTTTTACAATTCCATGATTTGATTCATATTTTAGGTCAAGACTGCAAAAAATAAACAATCATATCAATAAATTTGAAATCAACAACAGTGTTACCCCAAACTCCCTTAGAATAATTTTTAAATTTTTCTTGGATTTTCGACTATCATAATATATAGAAATCCTCAATCTCTATTTATGAGATTCTATGCTTCCTAACATATACAAAAGGGCACTTTAAGTGTGATTACATATTTTGCTAAAACAGTAAATGTATTTTTCGTCTAGAGTAAGTATTTATTGATACTAAAAATTAAACTCATTATAAAAATTTTAAATTATTCATTCAAAAAAAATTATTGAATTGCTGCTAATTCCATACACATGTTACAAAAGATTTTAAAATTAAAGGAAAATATTGCACAATATTGTAACTAAGCTTCACTTAACCACTGTATAGTTATATCAGCATTTAATTTACATTTGTATTTATATAAGTAAATAAGAACTGTGACGACCTCAGATAAATGATGGTTAGAAAACTCAAATGAGTTAAGTTTAACATGAGAAAAGAAACATATTGATAGCTAAAGAATTTGCTGACAGTGGAAGAATTTATTGATAGCAACAGAATTTAGACATCCGATTAAGCAAGTCAAATCAAAGCTTTTGTGCTAAGTAAAAATGTGTACAAATCTACAAAGGCCCAGATCACAATAGAAATGAGCTACAGAGTGAAGTGCCATATGGAGAAAATAGATTAGTGATAAAAGGAAATATACATGTGTTTGGAAAAACATCAAAGAAAGGAAATAGGTGTGTCCTTTCCAATAGATAAAAGACTCCCGCTGTTCAGAGCGACAAAGAGGAGGGAAGAGGATATAAATAACCCTTCTTTCATCAAGTGGTTGCATAAAAGAGGAGGTCTTCAATCACCAGTGGTTTGCTAATCGATGCTTCCCCTTCTCATTCGATTGGGAAGGTATCTTAGATCAGATAATTAAAAAAATAATAATAATAAAAAGGAATGTGCTGATTGGTCATTTGTCATTGGAGACTGGCCTAGAAAACTCAAATAAACAGGAGCAGGAGAAAAAGAGGGGACAACGAGAGGAAATGGATGGAGGAAGTCAGCTGACGACAGAGTGAGTGTGAGTGTTTAGAGCAGTTGGAATTCTGTGTGCAAATTTCCAGAGAGAATTTTGTGGTGTATCATAGACAGCCCCACCCTACAGGCTGAACTCATGTGAACTTCATCTGAACTTTGTGAATCAAAATCAGACCGTCTCTTCCCAATGAGAGTGTGAAAGCTTGTCTGAGCTTTGGGAATATTTCAGTTATTTAGACAAACTAGTCTTCTGAGCTAATTTTCCAGCGAGTTTCCAGGAACTCATCAATTTATGATTTTGGCAAACCCAGCAGGTTAATCAAAAGAGCAAATAGATCTTAAACCTTAGGCTAGATCTTGCGAGGGTTCACAAAGAACTCTGTCTTATCTTTTCACCTCAAGAAGAGTTTTCTTACTTGTTTGAAAACACAGCACCTTCACCTGGTGGAACTTTGATTTAACTCTACATAATTATTAGTGAACTATTAATCAGAAAGGTATAACTGTGTGTAATACATATGTATTGTAGCTGAAAATAAATTCTGGATTTAATTACTCAACAAACTGAGTTTTGTTTTCGGGCGCAAATAACTAGAAGATCCGGCCCAAGACGGTACAGAACAAATTGATACAGTAATATTGTTAGTGAGTATTTATAAAAGGTTTACATCTTTTCTTCATTATATTTTCATCTATGCAACTAGTTTCTTTCAATTTACACCACAATTCTTCTGATCACTTGAAAAATTTAAAAGAATAATATTATCTTTTGATGAATTGCTTATTTAGCAAAAATTTTAAAGTTACAACAAAATATAATGAATGTTCTTTAAAGAATTAATTGATTCCGAAATATTCAATATTTCAGAATATAGTTGTTTTAATCAAGTACAGCAAGTTAGAGAGAAAATTCTAATCTTGGACATACTCAAAATGTATTGTTGTAGTATAATTTATTTATTTGGTAAAAGATTATGGTTATTTTGATTTTGGAAGGCAAATTACAAGTACTTCCATGTGGCTTCCAAAAGGCCTAATCATGCTAAAATTTACAGAAAATTCCCATAAAGTTAAACTCACCCTTCTAATGGATTGACAACAATAGCTCGAGGCTCATCAAGATTTTTCTTGAACAAAGTCCTCCTGATTTCTCCATTTAGTAGGGCTACATTGATAGCATCAATTCCAGTGTCTGTCCAATACACTAATTCATGAATCCAGTCAACAGCTAACCCATCAGGTGTCACAATTCCAGAATCAGCCACTTCTGTGACAGGTTCGCCAGTACGTAAAGGTGCACTTTGTGATTAAAAATATTAAAATATTAAATGTTTTTTTAAAGAAAGATTAAATGTTTTATGGAAATTTAATAATAACAGTTAGAGCACTAATATTTTCAACCTATGATTATTATTTATTAATTACGATATCCATATCTTATCTTGTAGTTTTTTCTTCTACATCGATATAAGAAAAAGTAAAAAATATATATTTTTGGTCATAATTATTTGAATTTTTATTTTCAATCCTGAAGTGGTATAAGCTCCTCAATAATAATGAATCAATAAAGCTAAAAAAATTTTTGGATAAATACAATTCTTAATTTTACTATTTGCAACATACATTTAAAAATATCTTCTAATTTTGAATTTTGCAATACAAATTTGGTTGAAGGAATTTTTAAGTTGATACTGGCAGCTTTAGATTAAATTTTAACTTACGAAATTATCAAGAAGAGGATTTACACTTTTCGAGCTTGACAATATTTTTTTTAAATCTCAAATACAGTATACTTCTTTGAGAGAAAAATTGATGTAATAATACTTATAGACTAATGTCTTAAGTTCAATAGCTAAAACTATTAGGGTTTCAACAATCACAAAAAGCAGATAACATTAAACTTATATGCTCTAAAAGAATGTTAATAAATGCCAAAAAATCCATATTTTTAAAGAACCTTTTTTTGTTATATGTAGAAATATTTTTGAACTTAAACAGATTTTGTAATTCATACACAAAAATATTATTTTAGGAGCTCTGATATTTAATTTTTTCTTTCTTTCAAAAGCAGAGTATTTGGATTTTGACGAAGAGTAAAATGAAAAATAAAATGTGGGAATTCTAAATACTACAAGTTAAAGAGGATTAAAATCTGCACCTACAAAATGTCAAGAAGACAAATATTGATAATCTTAAATAATATAATGGGTAGTTAACTCTTTAGAAGAGTTAGACAAAATTTTATTACAGATTCATAATCTTAGGCATAAAATGATATTTTAAATTCCATTGATCTACTTCATCCTACTTTTGAATTATTGAGCTCACATACATATGAAGACAAAAAAAAATTAAAAATTGTAATCTGCCATGCATATTTCAATGTATCAAGTACCACATTTTTTTAATAAATTTATTTATTTATTTATTTTCAAGAAATCTTTTCTATTACCCTAAAATAAATTGTAAAATCTTTTCTTTTACGCCTTCTGCCCAAATACTGAAAATTATTTAATCTTTCAACATTGATTCCAATGGGTTTTGAAGAGTGTAGGAAAAAGGCATCTGCATAGCTTGAGTCATTGGCATAAAATGCTATTGTGGCTCGTCCACAGTTTTATTTATACTTTTTCAACTTCCAATAATATGACTCTTAAATAATAATAATAATAAAATAAATAAATAAATATTTTTTTGGGGGGGGATAACCATGAAGAAACATTACTCAATCCTTTTCATTTTATTCAAATAATTTTTGTTAAATGGCATACATCTAAACTGCTCAACTGACGAGATTTAACTGCACCATTATTATTTTTATTTCTCTAAGTATTTTTCAAGTCATAAACATTTTTGTACCAATAAAACTTTAGTTTCCAATCGTTTTCACCATTTGACATCGCAAATATTACATAATATTCTTTGTCAGTTTGAATAAAGATCAATATTTTTTAACCACCCGTGGAAAGAAATATCTAGATCGTTCCTGTTTGAACTAATCATATAAAGTAAAAAGACTTTAATTTCCAATCGTCTTTACCATTTGATGTCATAAATGTTACACAAATGCCAACAGTTAATTTAAATTGCCTTTTTTTTCTTTACTTGAATAATCGATGAATGTTTTTAAATTTTGAAGCAGTAATGGTAAATGTGCATTTATCTCAACACATTTTACAGGAATCTACCTTTTACAGGATGGCTTTATTAGGGGGAAACTTAGGACATACCGTTTATGCTTTATTCATTGCCCATGCATTTTTTGTTGAAGTCAAAAAACCTCATTCCCAAAACAACATCATGTGTCTCATGATAAAATGCTTCATATACGAAATTTGTATTGACACAAAATTATAGTAATTGTAAGATTTAATTTTTTTAAATCCTTTTTTTTTCAATCTTATTTTTAGTTTCAATCACAATAAACTTTATGTGCTATTTAATAAAGGTTTATCCACTAATTAACTGAAATAAGTAAACACTATTTCATGATATCATACTTTAAAATTTAAAGAAATTGGTAGTACATGCCAAAATCAACTCCTGAAGGGTTTTATCAATAAGAAATAATATTCTTAAAGACATTCGACATGCATAATAAAAATTTAAAATGTTCTTATAATTATGTATCAGCCAAATATAATATCATTTATAGACATACTAGAAATCCTTACTTTCATACAAGCAATTTAAATCAGCATTAACATTGAAATCATGATCTTACCTATATACTTTTCCTTCCAAAACATCTGTCCACACAACAATTTTCTTAGCATAATCATAATCAATTGCTACAGCACTTCGAAGGCCACTTGCAACTAAAGTATATTCAGTTGTTTCCAGATCAATTTTCCGCAAGTCACGGCGATTAGAAAATAACAATGATGCATGCCCCTCTAGAAACAATCAGAAACTGATATTATTGAACATGAAAGGAAACTTATATCCAATTTCTATATAACTAATATTCAAACTAATCAAACAAAATTTTGGCAAAATTTTATTACAAATACTGTAGCATAAAAAATAAAAAAAAAGTTTTACTGTAGATTTTTTGACAATTAAGAATTTTTTTTATCAATTAAAAATTACATTTTCATAAACAGAAGAAAAATTATTTTGTTATCTTATTTTCAATCTTTAATACATTTTCAATCAAAATAAAAATATTTTAAATTATTTATACATTGTCTTTATATTGCCACTCTCAAAGTTTAGCTGAAATTTATATAATTCCTCAAAAAATATTAAAAACCCATGAATAAAACTAATATTTAGCTATCTTGAAAAACTATTTCATAACATCTAATTTTTCAAGAAGCTACTAATTTTAAAAATTGTATAGAGAACCTGAAACTTTGATATCATTAAAAATAAAGTAGCTAAAATGAGGATTTCTCATAATATTTTATGCAAGTGCAACATTTTATCATTATATTTTAAATAAAATTAATAATCTTTAAAATGTTTTTATTTACCGATAATTCATTAACTGTTCATAACAAATGTATTTTTACTTTTTTGAATATGGCAATAATAAAATGTAATCATCAGCAACAGATTAAACATTTGATAATATTTGTTATAAATAATACAAATTGAATTCATAATATGCAAAGTACATAGAAGATTTCAATGAATGTTTCACAGCAATTAATTGTTGTTGTTTTTTTATTTATTATTAAAATAATACTTTTTTCCACAATGAATGTACTGAAATAACCACAAGATAGTTGCATGTTCCTGTAATTTTTACATAATTACAGGAATTAAATGAAGGTTAAATTAATCATGTTAGTTACACCAGTCAATGTTGGACATGAGAATATTTTCATTCTGATGAATGTTAGTTATTTACTCAGAGTACAATAACATTTTATACTATAGCTTTAAATATTACCTAGATTTTAAAAATAAATAAATAAGATGGCAAAACATTTTTCAGTAAAACATTAAAACACAGGTATATTTTGACTTTCACTCACGCTGTGCTTTACATCTTCTATGATTTGATGGTTCAATGCTGTAGCCTTCCAGGCAAGAGCATTTGAAACTACCCTTAGTGTTGCTACATAATTGAGAGCAGGTTCCATGAATCTCACACTCATCAATGTCTATCAAAGGAAACATTAAGAAATCATATATATCATACAAATACAAAAGAAATAATATTTGTAGAAAGTATAAAGAAAAAAAATTAATGCCACTGTTTATGAATAAAGAGATCCTGAAAAAAAATTCTTCCAATGTTTGTTCAGTCTATTTTAATTCAGTTATTTAAAAGCACAATTTTGAGTTTCTAGTAAAATATTCAGAGATTTCATAGGTTTTGCTAAATTAATTTAAATCAATATAAATATGTTTTCATGTAGTTTAAATCATAGCCTATAAACCTTTGTTATTCATTTCACTTGAATAGTTTGATGAAATTAAAAAAGAAATGCTTCTTACCAACATTTTGGTTGTTATATCAGTTTTCAAGTTTACCGAATGCATGTTGTTGTTTTTTAATTAAAGCATTATATAAAAATTCTAAGAAAAAAATTATTGTAGAACCGAAGATAAAACATCAAGAAGTAACAAAATAAGCTGACAAAGGTGCTAAGAAAAAATGTGTAGAGAGAAAAGAATGCCATATATAAAAAGAAAATAAATAAAATTTTTGTTAACATAATGTTGTTACAATAGAACAATTTGAAATTTTTGAATTTCAATATAAATAATAAAGTAATATATAACATCAGCCCTTGTACAAATTCATATTGAAAGAAATCTAATATACAAGATAAATATAATAATAAAAGAGTCAAGAATTATATCTTCTGTACATATGAATGATAAATTCAACTTATTTAGCTATTAAAATGATTTCTTTAACATGACACTAAATTTCAATAATAAAACTTATTCACTTAATGAATTAAGCCATTTGCCAGAATAAATTATTTAAAAAAAATGAATGAGCCAAGCAAATTACTGAATAAACTTTTTTTTTAATGAAATTTTATTTCCAAAAGTTTTTAAGCTTACTGTGGATTTTTAACATTCTCTTCCATACTTAAACACTAGTCTATAATCTATTTTCAAATAATTTAGTTTCAAAAAGTAAAAGATATTATAGTATGTATCAATAAAATTATGAATGCTAGACAATATCAAGAAAATATCATCATAATGTTGTTGGATATTTTGTGCTAATAGAATTAACAATGGCAATGATTTGCACTTTCTCAAAATATCTTACAAAGAGTTTTTTTTTAATATGTTTCATTATTCATATTATCAATAATATGAATAAGTGAATGAATAAATAAATAGTGAATAAATGAATGAAGATTTCAAATATGAGATTATTGATTTCAATTTATTTTTTTTAAGTTCTCTTTACTTGAAGTCATTATACATGTGTTTGTTCACTAACTTTCCACCATGTAATATTTGAAATTTGATCAATATTAACAAAATAAAGTTATATATGCTTAAATTTTTGGAGAAAATACAAAAAGATTAGAAAAATAAAAATGTCTCTTATCTAATTATAAACTTACCTTCACATGTCTGATTATCAGACAGTTTGTAACCACTAAAACAATCACAGTGGAAACCAATTATGTCATCAACACATTTTTGAGAACAGCCTCCATTATTTATATTGCACTCATTAGTGACTAAAATATTTTTCAAAGAGAAAAATAAGTTAATGTCATTCTACATCAGAATTTTAAAGCAATGTACAATAAGTTGGAAATTCAATTTATTTATGTACACAAAAAATACAAATATTTAATTAAAGTATAAACATGCATAAAATAGCACATTGCATTCAAATTATTTTAATTGGAGAATTAATTAAATTATAATTCCAGAAGTTTCAAATATTTTTTACATTTTGAATTTTTCAGTATTTAATTTAAAATTATGTGATTTCACTAAAATTTAACAAAAAATTAATAAGCTTCAAACACATAAATTAGACGCTTTTTATAAATAAGATGGACAAGATCTTTATTATTTTGGCAAGCTAATTTTTACAGCTTATAAAAAAATTCTATTGTATGTGATGAATATGTCATAAAATTATGTATAAAAACATCATAAAAAAACCAAAAATTAAAGAAAATCTAATTTTTTTTTCAATTATTTATATCTAAACATAAATAAACCTTTTCATATTCTTTTGTTATTCAGATTATAAAAGTGCATCCAAGAAGAATATAGGAAAATTTATGTATCAGAAGTTAACATCCATTAATTTCTCATTGCCAATATAAATTGATTTTCTTCCTTAATCCCATCCTTTTCTACACAACAGTAGATAAAAAATAATCGTAGTAGTTTACAATAAAAAATGTAAAGTACAACAAAGAAAGATCACAACATTCAAAATATTTGATCCTGAAGAAGATTCAAAGTAGTCACTTGATTCTCAATTAGACATATGTATTCGAAAAAAATAATTGATTAAAAATCTAATAATATTATAATTAAACAAGTCAACCCAGAAACAAAACAAAGTCTTACTCAAGAAAGTAACAATTATAAATTTATGCTATCATTCTTTCAAGTAATATCCTTTTCTCCCATTTAAGATCAATTCATTTTATTACATGTGGACTTGACTGATTGTGTACATTTCAGAAAAATCTATTAATTAAACTTACGTATCTGAATTGCGGCATGTCATAAGATATGCTTGGAGGCAGGGAAACTATTCAACAAATAATCACCTTGACAACAGCAATCTCTTCAATTTAAATCAAGAAACTAAAGAAGAAGAGTTGTTTTTCTACTGCGGTGAAATTACTGCGGAACGGCTTAGCTGTACGGCCAACAACGAAGTCGAAAGAAAATTATTCAAGTTGATCAATTAAAAAACTAAGATGAAGTCACTACTTACAACATTTTCCATAAGGCTCGTCCTCCCATTCTCCACAATCATTCTTTCCATTGCAGACAAGCTCTGAAGCAACACAGTGCTTTCCACCACAATCAAATTGAGTAACAGGATCACATCCCCTAGGAAGCAATGCTAAAATAAAAAAGAGCTTTAAAATGCTTTCTTTATATTAATCATCTAAACACAGTAGCAATATAAAAATTTCAATTTTTTTTTTCAAAATCAAAAATTAAAAAAGAAAATAATATTTAGATTATAAGTGGCAGAAAGGAAGAGCTACTTCTCTCTGGCATTTACAAAATAAAAAAAAAGGAAAAAAAAGGAATAGGCAAAAGAACTCTTAAGGCCCTATCACACGGCAAAATATCGTCGGCACTTTCCCCAACAAACGACGACGAAAGTGACGTCACTTCAGGATTTGCTGTCTGGTAAACCTAAAAACTTAGGTTTACGTTATAGTGCATTTATCGCTCTTTATCCGTTTCTCCTACTTAATGAATATCGGCAGTTTTCTTATTTCATAATTCGTGGGATTCTAGTCAAGACGGTGCTTAAATTTATAATTAAATCCAGGATAATTTTTTAGTGATCCGATTAGCTTTCAATGAATATAAAAGCCCATGGTAGCAATAATAGTTGTAATTTTTTAAAAAAACTCAAACTATCTTGGAATTTGTAGATATGTAAATTACGAAGCCAATGCAATAAAATTCCATTGCTTTAATAAATTGCAATTATATTGATGCATTATTGAATTTATTGGAATTGAATCACTTTTGCTTCTAATTTAATTTTTTGAGTGCTTAATACAATGAATATAATAAGGATTGTAAAATGAGACAAGTTGCACATTTATCGAATTTAAAAATACTTTTCTAGCCATTTTTTCTTTTGAATGTCTTTTTCATTTCTTATAGTATCAATCTTATTGTCAGTTATTGTAAATATTTATCGTACCATTCAACTAATTGTAATGTTTTCATCAAAATCAATAACAATGAAATGTGAAAAATAATAAAACTTTTTAATTATTCTTATTAACAGTTTTGTAATTATTTTTGTAGTAATAATGACTAGTTAGTAGTAGTTTTTGTAGTAATAATGGCAATTGTTTCTAATTTATCAAAATTAGTAACAATAAATTCTGTAAAATAATGAAACTTTTTAATTTTTCTTAGTAACAGTTTTGTAATTATTTTTGTAGTAATGATGACAAGAAAAAAAAATGCTGATTTTGTGTTTGTATTTTATAAATTACTATAAATTTAACTAATCAATATTAAATTTAAAACAAAAATATATTGAAAAGAAAAATGATTTGTGGTTGTGCATTCAATTAAGCTTAAAAGGTGCATACCATCATCGATAGTGCTGAAATTTTAAAATCATTTTTAAGTACCTTAAAAGTGCTTATTTTTCTAGAAAAGAGCAAATAAAACAAAAGTTGATAAATAAAACAGAAGAGGGGGGCCAATACATTTAAAATAAAATTAAATAACTTTTGAAATCAAATGATTTTTGTCTATATGAAAACTGATATTTGTTGGATCCATCTCGACAAATTTTAGGTTTTGTGTACATAAAAATAAAAACTACTGTGTCTAGATGTGCAGTGCAAATAATTAAATTTAGGAATTTGAAATATGGCAAGAAATTGATTCTAAGACATAAAATATTTACTAAGAACATATTTTTTTGGATTTTAATTAAAAATAAAAACAATATTTAAAAACATTACCACCATATCATTGATTAAGAAGTATTTTTTACTTTTTTAAATTTGATTGAATGTTTATTCCCTGCTATTTATTTTTTTAAATTAATTTTTGAGAAAGTATATTTAACTCAATTTGTATTTATCATTCTTTTAATTAATTTTTATTTTCCCAAAGAAGTTCAAAATTATAAAACAATTAATTGAATAGGATTCTTCATTTGATAAATATTGGTAAATTCTAAGGCATTACACTATTTAGACTCGCTCATTTCTAAAATTGCTCTTTAAAAAAATTTGTTAAATATTTTGTTTTCATTTTATTTGCAACTACAGAGCTTTTTTTTAAAAAAAAAAAAATCTTTGTGTATTTATTACCAGTATTTGTGATAAATAAGAATCATTAAATAATTTTCATTCAATAATAATAATCAAAAAATAATTTTCCAAAATATGTTATTGCATTTTCCTTAGTTTTTTTCAAAGCTAAAGTATTAAAACTTCATTTATCTTTACATGGATATTAAAATACAGGTTTGTCGTAAAATTTCAAATTGCCAAACATTTAAATAAAATAATAACCTCCACATTACATCAGGAATGAGAAGCAATAAAACACTTGTTTTTTAATCTGACCATTTCCAAGTGTGTGGTTATTCTATGCATCTTTCTCAATGCAAATGTATAATCAGAAATATCATTCTAAATTAACTGTTAATTTGTTAAATTTAAAGAAAAAATGTGGAAAAAGAAGCCTGAATTTTATTGTCTATCATCTATTAAAAAATAATTTTTGAGAATGTATATTGGACTCAATTTGTATTTATCATTCCTTTAAATAATTTTTATTTCCCCACACCAGTTCAAAATTATAAAACAATTCCATTCCAAAACTATTTCTAATGGTATCTACAGTAGTTTTTTGCTAATGATAAAAATATGATCTTTTTATATTTTTGTCAAAACCAAATATGTTTTATATTTCTTCACTATTTAGTCTCACTCATTTCTAAAATTGCTCTTTAAAAAAATGTTAAATGTTTTGTTTTAATTTTATTTGAAACTACAGAGCTGTTTTTTAAAAAAATCTTTGTGCATTTATTACCAGTATTTGCGAAAAATAGGAATCATTAAATAATTTTCATTCAATAATAATAATCAAAAATAATTTTCCAAACTATGTTATTGCATTTTTCTTAGTTTTTTCAAAGCTAAAGTATTAAAACCTCATTTTTTTACATAGATAATTAAAAACAGGTTTTTCTTAAATTTCCAAAAAAAAAGAAGAAGAAGAAAAGAATATTATTTTAAAAAAAAACCCTCTACATTACATCAGGAATGAGAAGCAATAAAACATTTGTTTTTTAGTGTGCCCATTTCCAAATGTGTGGCCATTCTACGCATCTTTCTCAATGCAAATGTAGCATCAGAAATATCATTCTAAATTAACTGTTAGTTTGTTAAATTTAAAAGAAAAAAATATGGAAAAAGAAGCCTGCATTTTATTGTCTATCATACAAAAGGTGATTTCGTTTTTTGCTAATGATAAAAGTATGATCATTTTTATATTTTTGTCAAAACCAAATAGTATGTTTTATATTTCTGCAACATTGTAGGAACATCTAAGTATTAAAATTTAAAATCACTATTATATTTTTAACTCTAACATTGAGTTAAAATTTTTTAATTATGTAAAAGCTGTTAACAAACTATTTAAGGAATTACTATAATCAAAAGATTATATTATTATTTGAATAAATAAAGAGTGAATATGGTCAAATATATTTCACATAAAGAAAACAATTCACATCAGAATTAATATTTTTTTTTATTTACTTAAAAATATCCTGTTGAATATCTGAAAATTCCATCACAATTTCACAATCCTTCTAGATAACTATACCCCATACGATAGTGCCAGTTTTTTTAAAGTGGGGGCAATAAGTTGTTCCACAGAATGGAGAAAAGATACCGCAGTTTTACTTCGCTTTTTTCATTCTGTCGAAACTATTTTTAGTATTTAGCAATATGTAACATTAAATGCACGCTTTTTCAATATTATTGTAGCGCCAACCGATCCCTTTCTTGGCACACTACGTCACAGAAAAGTTTCACATGATTGGTTGAATTTCGTTTGTAAACAATATTTCCCTCACTATCGTGGACATTTTCAAGCAGGTTAGAAAGAGTTGACGATGACGGAAAACTTGCTTGACCGGTTACCAGAGGGCACAAATCGACAACTATCGACGAAAGTTTCGCCGTGTGATAGGGCCTTTAGTTAACTAAGATAGAGATTTTTCTCATTCACTGCATATCATCCCTCTACGGAGTAAAAGCATTCAAAAGTAAAAACTTTTTGATGCAGACACTTTTCGACTGAACATCAGTACTATTTTGAATATCTGCCGTATCATTAATTTATTTAGAGAAGCAACAACGCCTAACTTAGTTATTTACTAAGTAATTCTACCAGATATCAACTATTTCTGCTTCTGATATAAAATTTGTAAATAACAATTGCGATACAATGAAGTATTTACTATACATAGTAAAGTTTGCGAAGTGTGTATCCTATCTATTATCCAAATGCATTTATCTGTCAAAATATGCATACAAATGTGCTTAGAAGGTAAAGGCCCTATCATACGGCAAAAAACCGTCAACACTTTCGTCGACAGATGCCAATTTTTGCCCGCAGGCAGCCGGTCAGGCAAGATTTCCGTCATCGTCAACTTTCTTTCACCAGCTTGAAAATGTCCACGATAGTGAGAAATATCGTTTACAAAAGAAACTCAACCAATCATATGAAACTTTTGCAGTGACGTAATGAGCCAAGAATGGCGCGATTAGCACTACTATAATACTAAAAATGCATGCATTTAATGTTATATATTACTAAATACTAAAAATGGTTTCGACAGAATGAAAAAAGCGAAGTGAAACTTCGGTATCTTTTCCCTATTCGGTGGGGAAACCTATTGCCCCCCCCCCCCCTTTAAAAAACTGGCACTACCATGTAGGGAATAGTTCTCTAGAAGGATCTTCGAACTTGTGATGGAATTTTCAGAAATCCAACAGGATATTTTTAAGTAAATAAAAAAATTAATGTTGAAGTGAATTATTTTCTTTTTGTGAAATATATTTGATCATATTCAGTCTTTATTTATTCAAATAATAGTATAATCTTTTATAATAGTAAGTCCTTAAATAATTTATTAACAGCTTCTATATAATTTAAACATTTTAACTCCAATGTTAGAGTGAAAAATATAATAGTGATTTTAAATTTTAATACTTAGATGTTCCTGCAATGTTACAGATATATAAAACATAAATGGTTTTGACAAAAAATATAAAAATGATCATACTTTTATCATTAGCAAAAAACTAAATAACCTTTTGTATGATGGACAACAAAATTCAGGCTTCCTTTTCCACATTTTTTTTTAGATTTAACAAATTAACAGTTAATTTAGAATGATAGGTTATTTCTGATTATACATTCGCATTGAGAAAGATGCATAGAATAGCCACACATTCAGGAATGGTCAGACTAAAAAAAAAAGGTTTTTTATTGCTTCTTATTTCTGGTGTAATATGGAGGGTGTTTTTTTTTTTTTTTAATGTTTAGCAATTTGAAAATTTAAGAAAAATCTGATTTTTAATATCTATGTAAAAATAAATGAAGTTTTAATACTTTGCTTTAGCTTTGAAAAAAACTAAGTAAAATGCAATAACATATTTTGGAAAATTATTTTTGATTATTATTATTAAATGAAAATTATTTAATGATTCCTATTTTTCACAAATTCTGGTAATAAATCCACAAAGAATTTTTTTAAAAACAGCTCTGTAGTTTCAAATAAAATGAGAACAAAACAAGACTTTTAACACATTTTTTAAAGAGTAATTTTAGAAGTGAGTGAGCCTAAATAGTGTAATGCCTTAGAGTTTAACATTATTTATCAAGTGAAGAATCCTATTCAATGAATTGTTTAATAATTTTGAACTGGTGTGGGAAAACAAAAATTCTTTATAGGAATGATAGATACAAATCGAGTCCAAGATACATTCCCAAAAATTATTTTTAAAAAATAAAAAAAGGAGGGAAAAATCATTCAATCAACTTTAAAAGAGTAAAAAATACTTATTCAATGATATGGTGGTAATGCATTTAAATCCTGTTTTTGTTTTTAATTAATATTCCAAAAAATAGGTTTTTAGTGAATTTACTATGTCCCAGAATCAATTTCTTGCCATATTTCAAATTCCTAACTTTAATTATTTGTACTGCATGTCTAGATACAGTAGTTTATATTATATTATATATATATATATATATATATATATATATATAACACCTAAAATTTGTCGAGATGGATCCAACAAATATCAGTTTTCATATAGACAAAAATCATTAGATTTCAAAAGTTATTTAATTTTATTTTAAATGTATTGGCACTCCTCTTCTCTTTTATTTATCAATTTTTGTTTTATTTACACTTTTCTAAAAAAATAAGCACTTTGAAGGTACTTAAAAAGGATTTTAAAATTTTAGCAATATTTATGATGGTGTGCGTCTTTTAAGCTTAATTGAATGCACACCAACAAATCATTTTTCTTTTCAAAGCATTTTTGTTTTACATTTAATATTGATAAGATAAATTTATAGTAATTTATAAAATACAAACACATAAGCAGCATTTTTTTTCTTTTTGCTTGTCATTATTACTGCAAAAATAATTACAAAACTGTTACTAAGAATAATTTTTAAAAAAGTTTTATTATTTCACAGAATTCATTGTTACTAATTTTTATAAAAACATTACAATTAGTTGAATGGTACGATAAATATTTACAATGAATGACAATAAGATTGATACTATTAGAAATGAAAACGACATTCAAAGGAAAAAATTGCTAGAAAAGCAAATTCGATAAATGTACAACTTGTCTCATTTTACAATCCTTATTATATTCATTGTATTAAGCACCCAAAAAATTAAATTTGAAGCAGAAGTGATTCAACTCCAATTAATTCAATAATGTGTCAATAGAATTGCAATTTATTAAAGCAATGGAATTTCATTACACTGGCCTCATAATTTACAAATCTACAAATTTCAAGACAGTTTGAATTTTTTTAAAAATGCAAAAGCCCATGGTAGCAACTATTGTTGCTACCATGGGCTTTTGCATTCATTGAAATCTAATGGGATCACTTAAAAAAATCATCTCGGATTTAATTACAAATTCAAGCGACGTCTTGACTAGAATCTCACGATTTATGAAATGAGAAAACTGCAGATATTCACAAAGTAGGAGAAACGAATTAAGAGCGATAAATAAACCATAATGTAAACCTAGGTTTTTAGGTTTATCAGACAGCAAATTCTCAAGTGACGTCACTTTTGCCGTCGTTTACCGACGAAATTGCTGACGGTATTTTGCCGTATGATAGGACCTTTAGAAACCTCAGGAATCATGCACTTAATGAAATAAATGGTCTCCAAATATCCGTATCAAAAAACTGTGACCCCAGAACTAAAAATATTATCAATATCATAAATAACAGTATTTTCAGCATTTTTTACTACGCTTACATTGTAATCAAAAGGCTTTTCGAGACACAGTTTAAAGCATGCAACTCGATTCAAACTATAGTTCTGAGAATCGCATTAGGTCTTCTAAAAGGGCCCCGAATGTTGTACTTTAAAAAAATTGATTCTCAGGAAATTCGTTAAAAAAAACCCGACTAGCTTCCCATTTTTTTTAATCAGGCAAAGAGCTAATGGTGTACATTCTCCACATCTAACAGAGCACTCCTGTAATAATCGAGAAATTCAACTAACTACGAAAGACAAATCCATCTCATTTATTCTTAAGAATTTAAACGTCTCTACCAGCCAAATCATCACCTTGCCTGAAAAACCATCGAACAACTAGAATCACTTAGACATTTTAGGAACGCATTTGGTATTCCTTTCCTGATCATTTTATTATTGCTGCCAATGCATCCAAAACTCCCATTACACTTCAATTGCTGGTTTTTCTTCTAACAAAAAAATTTATGTTTCGAGTCCATCCTGTCAATCCCATTGTTACAGCTGAAAGTTTAGCCATTGGCGAAGCATTAGATGCTCTTGTTATTCCTTGTTAAAGGATTGTTTGATCCTTACAGATAAGGCCTACAGTGCCCATATCTGCTTTCTTAACCGAGGTTTTTTAAAGTTTTTGGAGATTAATCTTTCCTGCTAAAGTACTCCATTCAACTTCCTATTCATTCAGTTTTCCTTCTTGAAATTTAATAATTCAAAATTACGTGTCTATTAAAGAAATAGTTAATAACTATTCATATTTTCAAAAATAGTTAAGAATAAACAGTTAAATAACAAAAGGTTTTCAAAAATTAAGTGGAGGGGCTAAAACGTAATATAAAGTGAATATCTTTTAGAGATTTACCGAATAATCTGCTAAGAATCTTGAAAAATAGATTAAGAAATGTATTTTCACTTCCTGATCTATAAAATAAGCTGTATTTCTATCCATTGTTTAAATATTGGTGTTTGACGGAAAAATAACTTGACATTTTTAACTTTTTCCTCTCCTTGTAAAGCGTTAGAGCAACTATAGAATATTTATTAGCATTAAAGCATTTATAAATGGAAATAAAGAAATTCAGTTTCAACTTCCCCAAAAAATTCGTATTTTCACAAATAAATCGACATTTCATCTAACCAGCTACCTTAAAGTGATCACTGCAATTACTTTTCCATTGAACAAATAATAAAACTGTGCAATAAAGAGAGACAATACATCAATGAAGATTAACAAAATAGGAATGAAATACTCACAAGGACAATCTAATTCATCAGAACCATCGGTGCAATCTTTTCTTCCATCACACTGCAAAGTACCCGCAATGCAGTGATTGTTTTTACATTGGAATTGATCACTACGGCAAGTAATAGTGCCTAACAAGAACAAATAGTATTTTGTTTTTAATGAAATGTTAATGAAAATATTTATGCGGTCATTTCTTCACAATAAATTAAAACACAAATATGGTTACTTTTATTAAAGTATAATAATTAATTTCTAAATCGTTCAAGCTGGGCACTTTTTATAAATGGAAAAACATTCTTAGAATGAGATAAGGAATTATATTTTGTGTTGCTTGAGTTAATAAATAAAAACGAATTTTAAAATCTTCATCTCATTCAAAATCTAAAGTATCGATTTCTACCAGTTTTCTTGCTAAACCTTTGTTTTTACAATTAAAGGAGAAGTTTCTAAACCCAACTAGGAAATTAATTTTCTTTTCTTTTTAGACTTATTTTATAGTCAGGGAACTTTCCCAACCCGATTTTATACGAAAATTTTGACAAATTCCCCAAAGTAGAAAAAAATCTAAATATTACGTATTAATTAATTGCATTTAAAAGGGGGCTCAGTTTATAATAGTCATTTTAAAATCTTAAATCTTCGAGATTTAAAAGAGGATCACAAATCTTTTCATGCGCTTCTTATTTTTCTGCGCAAACTCATTTCAATAGTTCCCAAGAAACCCAATCTAAAGATGAAATAATATTTCAGACAGTAGTTACACTTAGAGAATATGTTAAGTAATTAGTTTTACGTTCAAATGAACCTTGATAGTTTTGCGCATGCCAGTGACTTTAGAACACAAAAAAAAATGACGCGATAATAGTCAACAAAGAACAGGCATACATTATTATACATTTGTAATACTCAAATGTGCATGAGGAAACATGAGTGACACCGCAATACATGATATGAGGCAACAAGCTGCTCAGAAAAATGAGACAAAATTATTTTTCATGTGCTGGTTATTTCTTCCAATTCAAAATATATAGCAACTATTTTGTTGTAGTGACGCTGCAAGGATAATCACCGCCCGATTATAATATGATTTTATTTTTTTATTCTTCATATATTCTCCTTCAAAAAGTGATATAAACAATAAAAATTTTGTTTCGTTGAGACGTCCGGTGCATCTATCAACCAATCCCGTGTCTATGCCTCTGTGATTGATTCCACTTCGTTTAGCCCGAAAGTCCAGGATTTATGATAAATGGGAAGAAAAGGAGTTTCTGTTAGCGACTAGGGAGTGCATAAAATATCACCTCACTTCCAGCATATAATTTCCTAGAAAATTTCGGAAGTGGTGTTTTTATTGTTTCATTCAAAATACGCTTGGGTGAAAAGAAAGAAAGCCAACTTTAGTGATCTCCCCAAAACTATCTCGTATGTGCTGTAATGAAGGCATTATCCCAGTGAATTCCATGCGTTGCATTGGCGTACAGTAGTTACGAAATATTAGCCTTTGGCGTGAATTTAGTGTTTTTAAAGTATCTATGATGCGATCATAATCGATTTTTGGGGGTTTCATTCCTAGCAGGTGGTGATTAATACCTAAGAATTATATAGTTGTGTTTTTGAAGAAAATTGTGCGATTGAAGAAAAAATGTCAACATATCTATACTTGCAGTCACAAATTAAATTTCACATATCAAATCTGATATATTTTCAAGTCGTTGCATTTTTGCCTCTGAAACAACAGACCGACAGAACGGCCGACCTCTTGTTGATTTAACTCAAAATTGGATAAGTGTCTATAATATAGATGATAAATCTGTGTATAGAATTTTATCCATCATGCTTCCTTCGTTTTGTAGTCACCGTATTAATTTGTATTCGAACAGAGACAGATAGATTTTCTCTATCTGTCTCTGTTCGAAATTAGATTAGTTTATAGATTTCTACGAAAGGTTAGCAGTTTGCTAACCTTTGATAGAAATCTATAAATTTGGTGTAAAGACCCTATAGCAAATTTTATCCGTCTAATTCAAAGCACTTTTGAGTTATTTTTATTGCAGGCAGATAGACAGGAGGCATAATGCCCCCCCCCCCAAAAAAAATGTTTCTTTCGAACTAAGGCAAGTCTGAAGCATGGAGATTCATCTAAATCTCGAGTCCCAAATTTTTGATGATTTCAGTATTTTATTTATATTTCGTACATGAGAACGCAAAAACCTCTAACAGCCAACATTGCAAAAGTGCTGGTCGGTCTATCAGTTTCAATTAATGCCGGTTAAGACACTTTCATTTTTCAAATTGTAGTAACCCCAGCCATCCAGCCCAATAAAACTTTTGTGGTCTTAGATTATATACTGTATTAACTTTTCTAACAATCAGTTTGGTAAATACTAAATTTGAATTGTTTGCTAGCGAACTCAGTTAATCATAGTCTAGTGCTAAATAATCCAAAGATATTTTGTTGCTTGCCACAAAATCATTACTAAGACAGAAGCTTTTTAAATCTTTTTAGCTAACGGAACATAACCATTCTTACATTTCTGGAATACAAAGTTTTGAAAGAAAAGAAGGGCTAAAAGATATGTTTCCAAGCAAATTTTACAAGGCCGGGATAATTTGCTTAGTATGACATTGGATCGTATCGCTTAGGTTGTGAGTTTGAAACCCCACCAACCAAAGATTCTCCGCGGACATTGTGGCTGGGGCACGTATACATCTGTCATAGTAAAAATGAATTCGAAGTTGAGACAATACCTCTGGGGATGGGTACTAGATCAGAGGTGATCGTTCTCTGATTCAGGTCTAAATTAGATCTGTGAATGAAGTCCGCCCCGTGCAAAAAGCTGTGACGTTTGAGTAGCAAAGTCGCTGTTGATCTTAGATGGAGTAACTGAAACATGGGACGGTAAAACTCGGTCTAATTTCGCTGACTTCGAACGCTTGTCTGTGTCATAAGCAACAGCAACGCTTTTTTTTCTTTAAATAAATTCCATCAGCGGAGTTAAGGTACTTACAATTTTGCTCATCCGATCTGTCGGAGCAATCGGCATCGCCATCACACACCCAGTCGAGGTGGATGCAGTCTCTGGACCTGCACATAAACTCGTTGGATCTGCAGGGGGAGCGCAAAGTTTGCTTCGGACAGGTCAATTCGTCAGAGCCATCCAGACAGTCCACATCTCCGTCACAGCGCCAGCGTTCCGGAATGCATTTTCCGTTCACGCACATGAACTCGGAGGAAGAGCAGGTGACATTGGCTGAAAAGATGAAAGAGCGTATTTAAAATGCATTTTAGCAAACAACTTTTTTTTTCTTACCTAAAACTACCGTAACCCTTTATTTACCAAATTATTTTGCCATCCATTTTTCAAAATTTTTGTTCCAATGGTTAATTTTCCTTGCAGAATAATCTTGGGAATTCAATAAAAAAAGTTTTAATTAATGGAAATATCTTGCTTCATTTAATTAATAATGAAATATTTTTAATTTGTACTTTACCTTATATAACTACTTTAGATCTGATGGCATCCTGACCTGGGAGTAGAGTGTCTTCCCCTTCATCTGGGTGCCCTGGTTAGCGCATGGTTGTTCTTCCCCCTGTGTTCTATCTGTGAGGAGTGCGAAAGAGCCCCCTTGTAAAAAGGGGTTGTGCAAGCGAGTGAGCGAGTCTCATCTTCATATGAGTAAGAAGTCGGACTTTTCCCTCGGGTGCTGAGCGGCTTTTACCCTCAGCAGTTATCACATAAACTCGCCTTAAAATTAATGACTTTGTCAGTGGGCTGGTCTATGACAAGTGCATAACAAAAACTATCTATCTGGGTTACATTCTCCACGTTCTTTTGAATGCCATCAGAGAAAATAGTAATATTACCAAGAATATGACTATTTTAAATAGCACTTTTTAGTTTTTAGCCAAATTTAAATGGTACTTTTAAGTACCATCAGTAAATAAAGGGTTAATATACATAATTTTCGATTTGAATGACGGTTAAGGAAGTATTTGTACTCAAAGTTTCTGCACCTCTCCGCCCGACAATTATGCGGAAGAATAAAACAATAAATGCAGATACAGAATTAAATAGATTTTAAAGAGAAAAGTTAACAGAAATGATTTCAAAATCAGGGGTGATAAAAATTACAGTGTTGGTGAGAACAATAAAAAAATGAGTTTTTTTTCAAGCTCTTAGAATAAAGTAGTCTAATCTAAGCAAATTCCATTATTTAAAATTTACAAATGAGAATTGCATGTAAAGATAATTAAAATGGTAACAACAATTTTAAATCTTTTTAATCTTACATTTTGAAATGAATTAATTTCAGATTAGTTTGAATGTAATTTAATGATAAAATGAGAGACTGAGAAAAACTTTTACAGCTGAATTGATACACAAAGCGATCAACTTTTAAAAAATTAGTCTTTTTAATCCTCCAAATTCCGAATTATTTTATTGAAGCTAAAAGAAATTTTGATTTCAACGTTCACGAACTCTTTTTTGCGACATGTCACCGCAACTTCAAAATCTCGAATTTTACACGTGAAATTTTGAGGTAAAGTGCAAATAAATGCTCGAAAACCTCATTCGAACTATAAAAAAAAGAGAATAATATAATAGGCTGCTTTGCAGGTTAAAAAGTAAAAATAATGTTTTTAAAAATAAATCCAGACATTGCAGTCATATGAGGTAAATTCGAATACATTAATGTACGAGTAAAAGCAAAATTAATTCATATTAAAAACAAAATATTAATGACAGCATGTATGGCATTTCATTTTAAATTTTTTGAAGAAGTTTTTCTTTTTTCAATATTTTAGTTCATTTGAATAATTTTTTACTATCGCAATCTCCACTTTCACAGAATGAAAATGGGTAAACAACTATTTAGTTAGCTTACAGGATTTTGACAATTCAATAAAATTAATTCTTTTCTGCATCCAAGACGCATAATTTTTGAACCGGTTTTTTTTTTTTTTTTTTTTTTTTTGAAAAATGACATTTTCGTTAACCAAAATGAAGAGAGTGGTGCTACTTTACACTATAAGATATACGATTTTTACACCCGCATATAAAACGTAGCGTTGAAATATTTGCCACATTGCCGCACATGACGACAACAATCGAAATAGTAAATATCATTTGTGTCACTAGACCACAATTGTTGTAAAAGTAGCAAAAAAAGTACTAACAATGATTTAAAATTATTAAAATAATAATGCTAATTTATATAATAACCTAACCCAAGCCTAGATTTCTTTTAAATTTGGAAAAGACAAACAATTTATAGATTTTTTTTTATTTCTTCTTTATTGCTCGCAGTTTTCTGTGAGAATGAGCGATACGAAAATGACAATTCATTGACTTCAGAAGTCCGGAAATTACAAAGAATATCTATTAAAATCTAATGCTTAATCTGCTAATCCAAACTAAGTGAGAAGGGAAAAAAAAAAAAAAACGAATCCTCACGGCAATTCCTCTCATCACTGAAGTCACCGCAATCATTATCTTGATCGCAGACCCAGCGATTAGTGATGCACTTATTGTTATCGCATGTATATTCTTCTTCTGTGCACGTTATTTGACCTGTAAATGAAAAAGAATTATTATTAAGTATAAGCCTTAAAGAGTTACACTTTTTCTCTTAATCAGGAAGAAAACATTTAACTGGATACAAAGTTTTCACATGAATTAAAAGTGATAAAGCAAATATTTTTCGTATAATAACAATAATTTTATCCCGTAGTATTTATTGCCTTTCCTTTAAAATTCTTGTACATTCTTATATACTGACCGTAGATATATTTGCCAGCGTTCTGACCAAGAGGTAGCTCATCTGCGCCATGATCTGGGTTTCTAAGGGGCTATTCTAGGTTCGGGCATGATTGCTCTTTCCTCTGCGTTCTATCTGTGAGGTATGTTAAAGAGATGCCATGTCGAAAGGGTTGAGCAAACGAGTGCATGCGTTTCATCTTCCTATGAGATAAAGTCAGACTTCTTCCTGCGGGTGCTCAGGGTTGTCTACCTTTAGAAGATACTGCACCCTCTTTCCCCGATCTCTTGGACTTGGTTTAAATGAATTTTCAATCAAAGGGGTGGGGTATTTTGTTCTTAACTTTTAGTGTCGAAAACTATATTCAAGACACAAATGTGACGATGAAGTAAGCATTTTATACGGATTTTTTTTACATTGGATTAAAGCAAAATTTAACACAATGACTTTTGATGGCATGTCTGTACACAAAATTTCATTTATCTGCTAATGATTCTCGGATTCACAAACTCATCGCACTTTTGTACATGAATCAGGAAGCGTTTATTTCGTCAAAAAAGGGGTGAGAAGAAGGATGAAAAGATATGTTTGCTTTTAAAAATAGAATGATTACTCGCGGAATCAACAAACGTAATAGCTGCTTATCATTCTTCACATCATCCTTTAGAGAAGTACAATCGTCGAAAACTTCTAGTTTCAGGATGCTGAAACGAACAGAAAGTCTCTACATTGTAGAGTTTTTGGCGTTCACTGATACTCAAATATGCAAATGGGCAGATAATCGGATCTGACCCAAATTCGATACAATTCTGGCGATAAAATTAAATCACGCACATGGACGGATACATTTCATCCAAATTATGATTTAAATCTAGAAATGCGAATTAAAATTATTCTAAATTTCATTCGAATAGCTGTCTTTACTTCTGAGTTCATACGCAGACAAATGTAATAACAAGAGCCGGGAACGATCTTTCTGAAAGTTTGTCGCGTGCTCTCATATAAAAGTATCATCCCCTGCAACCCACAAAAAATTGAGGACATAGGATAAGGCAAAGATCGCCTTGCACGATTGAATATATCACGTGATTATAAGCCGATTCTTCCTCCGAATTTTTCAGAGGAATTATTCTATCAGTATCGATTGCGTTTAATAATATACGAAAGTCGAATAAGAACTTAAGACACATTTTTTTTTCAATCGATTGATACAAAAATTTATAGAGCTACAATTCATATACCAACGCGTTTACGAATTTCTGAAATTTTACATCAACATACAACAGCCTTTTGATGGATTTGGCTCAAATTTGATACCAACCCTTAGATGTTTAAAATGTGTGTCGAATTTTATTGATCCAGCTTTCTACGTATGTTAACCATCGCGTTTATTAATATTCTAACAACCCCTCTGACAGACTTCTTTCGAATGGATTTTGCTCAAAATTTGATAGAAATCTACAAATTTGGCGTAAAAGCCATATACCAAGTTTCACCCTCTAGCTCAAATAGTTTTTGAATTAGCCTTATTATAGATTATCTTTACAAAATGAAGTGTGCAAGATCCTCTCAATATGAGAATAAGAGGATGGTTGGATCTCGTCGACATGGAAGTTAAACGAAAAGGTGACGGATACGGCTTTTTGAACCGATAACGGACCGCGCATTCTCGGAGAAGGATTGCACAGTTGCCGGTGGATTCAACCATAGTCTCCGCAAGCGTTGCCGTTATGGCTGTCCGGTCATGCAGTATTAATTATCTGTGTGTCTTCGGGCGAGTCGGAAAGTCTATGATATGACTTATCATAAACAGGTTGATTAGCGCAGAAACAGATAGACATAACGCCAAAACAAAATGTGCATTTTTTTTAACTCAGGGAGGTAAACTTGGAGATTCGTTGAAATCTCGAGTTCGAATTTTTAGACGATTACAATACCTTCTCTAGACTTCAAGTACGTGAAAGTAATAATGGTTTTTTTTTCACAACCTGGGAGGAGAGTCATCAAAATGCGAAATACAAATGTAGTACCTTTTCTCACGTGTATTTCGCATTTGAAGTAATAAAAATGATAAACTGATTTTTTTTCTTACGTAATCACAAATGAGATTTCAACCTTTTCTTTTCAGTCATTAGTTTCATTTTACGAGAGAATGAGACATTTGGATGCACTCACGACATTCGTCTTTCTCGTCGGATCCATCGGCGCAGTCCTGCTGGCCGTCGCACCTCCAAGTGACCGGGATGCAGAGCCCCGACGAGCTCCCACAACTGAATTGGTCGGGAGCACACGTCTTATTTTCTAAAGCGGAGATTTTCAAGAGAAAAAAAACAGAAGTTTTATTTAGGGAAATAAAATTACCAATTTATTTTTATGTAGTTGCTAATTATCTCCAGTGACCAATTATGAATACAGAGGCAAATCAAAGTTTTAGTTCTCAAAGGAAAGTTTTAGTTTAGTATCGTAGATGGATATCTTGTCTTAAAATTACTATGGGGCAAGTTTCCTCTTTTTGAACCTGAGCAAAGACTGGTCCAATATTCCGCCTCACACTAATGGAAGAAGGCTTCACTCTCACACACACCCGGTCTGCATTCCGCGGAATAGAGTCTTCCCGGAACTGAGATTCTGCTGTGGGCTGCTTCAGACTGGTTTCCATTCAGGTACTCAAAATAAAAAGGCCCATTTTGCATTCACATCCTATCTTAAGGATTGTGCATGATACGAGTATTCATATTAGAATTTGAAAAATTAAGATGCAACCCACTAATTACAGAAGTTAAAATTATTTAATTACAGACGAGAAAATCGCATCTATAGAGAAATTTCTTCAGGAAATGCAAGATGAAAATTCACGCTGTTCATGGCTAATAAGAGCAGCCGAACAATTTTAGTAAAATTAAAGAATTTGGCTCAAATTTTTCATCACTATAAGTCAAATAGAACCAAACAGTAGAAAACCCACCAAATAGCAAAGAATATTGTTATCACATCTGACAATTCATCACCCTTAAAATATTCAATCCTGTGATTTTATTGTATCCTTTAGTTCAACTACAAATCTTTTCTACATTTTAATAAAGGGATAAGATTTTTCTTTCTTATTAAATCATATTTATGTTCTTAAATAACTTTTATGAGAGACAGGTTTTGACTTTGATTTCTTATCAAAGTTGAGAAGCCCTCAAATTTAGAGGAAATTACCAGATGTTCAGATACCCCAAATTTTTCTCGAAATAAATATATTAAAAGGTCAGAATGTAAATGTAATTTTAAGTTCCGCTGTGCAGTTTTTCAAGCAAATCAAATTAAACATTTCTTAAGCCATTAAACTTATTGGAGCAATTCTGGGACTGTAACAGGATGCAAATTAGGAAATTTAATGAGTTCAGCTTTTTAAAGATGTGGTAATTTGTAAATTCATATTGAAACTTTTTTTGAGGTTTAATGAAAAAAGCTCGTTCATTAGAATTTCTTATGGTAACTATAAATCCACAGTCCATTGCTCACCAGGATTGAAAATTCATTATACAGAATGAAAAAGAAAACTTACGACACAATTTCGGATCTTCATCACTCTTATCGCCACAGTCGTCTTCATTATCGCACAGCCACCTGACGGGCACGCACTTGGAATTACGGCACTTGTGTTCAGTTTCGGAACAGGTTCGAAGTTCTGCAAAAATGTCAATTATCGAATCAAAATCTGATTAAAATAAATTCATCACAAATTTTCAAAAAAGAAAAATCGCGATTGAAAATTTGAATAGCAAAGCATAATTTAAAAAAATTATAGGAGATTCCTACCTGAAATCGAAAAAAAAAAAATTCGTTTTTATAAATTTCTCCTTCATTCTAGTAACCATAACATGACAGAGCAGGGGCTACCGCCGAGCAGGTTGAGGGCATAAATATAAGGAAGAAAAGCATTGTTGCTCAATATACTTAAAGATATTTTGCATTTAACTCGGGGGGAGGGGATTGCATATAAGCAAAGCGCTAATTTTTGAAATTTAATAGCAGTGTCAAAAAAAATCCTTCTCATTTGTACCATTGCATTAAATACCTTTATAATGCATTCACAGACTACAAACGAACGCAACGAAATTTCCAGCATCTTTTCGCTCACTCTTTAATAAAAGCGCCATCTTTGCTCCGCCCGCAAAGCACTGTGGGCTGGGTGAGGAGGAGAACGCACTGAATGGCATTGGCGTGAAATAGTTACGGAATACAAACCTTTGGTGTGACTTTAGCATTTTTATTGAATCCGTCCTGTGATCCTTGGCGAATTTTTTTGACAATGAATCTCTGCACGTTCCCACCCATGCGCCAAAGTGCTCACTTGGTTATTCCTCAATAAAAGTCACAATAGTTCAATCAGCACTAAAAACAAAGTCGGAACTAAAAATTATTGTCGAATGTTTTTCATATCAATTAGTTTGCTTCTAATAATCAACTTTGTAGTTTTTTAATTTATTGGTAGCACTGGCTGTTAGATTAAAATCCTTACGTGTAATTTACGTTTCTTGGCACAATGTTTCTAATCGTGAGAGGATTTAATTCGTACAGTTCTGAAGGCTTCTTTCAGTTTAGATCTTATGTTACCGTATTTATATACTTGAGGATTGACAGACACATTTCTATTTAAACAGATTTGGTGACGAATTTGAAAGAAATTCAAGAATCGGGTAGAAAATATTTGTTTCCCGAAATCTTTAAAACAAGTTTCATCCTTTCTAGTTCGTGGCATTTTCGGTACATCCTATTCACTGACAGACAAAATTCCAAAAGTTAATCTTTTTGGATGCCCTATGGAGGCGTGGTGGTCAGAAAGTATGTTTGTTCAACTTGTGCAAAAATACAGGCTTATCTGTTAGCTGACATTGCCATCAATTTCAGTCATAATCAGATCTCTTTTATTCCATTTGTACACCTCCAAAAAAGTTCTTTTGCCCATTTTGTGGAATTGGAAAGAAGTAATTTTCTACGAGCTCCTTCCTCAAGGTGAAACAAAAAAATTCTACGAAATACTGTCATCAACTGGATCAATTGAAAACTGCCGTAGTAAAAAACAAAAACAAAAAACTAACAAACCCGCTTTGAACTAATGAACCGACGAGGCGTTGTTTTTTCATCGTGACAATGCGAGGTCACACACTGCATTGGTCGTAAGAGAGGAGCTCTTACAATTTAATTGGAATATTGTACCATATTCTGCATACTCCCCAGATCTCACGCCATCCGATCATTACTTCTTTCTAGCCTTAAAAAATTCTCTTCGTGATAAGCGCTTTAAATCCATCAGTGAAATAAAAGAGCACCTCAAGGCTTATTTCTTGTCCAAAATGCGGCCGTTTTGGTAAGAAAGCATTCTGTGGGTTTCTGAGAGTTGCAAGAAGATAATAGAGCAGTGGAAGAAGGTGATAGAGCAAAACGGTTCTTATGTAACAAATATTATCTTAGACAGTAAATATTGTGTATTCATTTCATGCTGGAAAAAAGAAAGTAACTTAAGGAACACCCTAATACATCTCACTTAACTCGGGAATATTTAAATTTATGCAAAAGAAGAAAAAATATAAAGATTATGAAAATCTACGGCATCCTCATTACTCATCCATCAAAAGCAATAAGTCGGAGATCGTATTTACAGCATCATCCTCGATATTACTACGCAGCGAAAATATACAATCAATTCGTCTATTATGTTTGATAACCAGTGAACATTTGCTACGTAGCTGAAAGGTCGCGTAGTAACCTCATTAGTGACTGTTTTGTATACAAATCCTTCCGTACTCTGACGTCACACAAATCAGGCCTTCCCGCAGTGATTCTGCAGTTTGGAGATGAAAACAAGTCTGAGACGAATTATGTAATGTATTAAATGTTGTGATTGTAAATATCAGAGGATCACCATTCTTCAGAAATAAGGTCAAGCAAAGGCTAAAAATGGCATGGGAAAAGTTAGGTCTACGCCCGATATCTTTCAGATGAGAAGACGCATGCGAACGTCACGAAGCTTAATGTAAACGAAGTGTAACAATTCATGCAGGGTGTTCCGTTGGTAATCTGCATGGTTTTTGTTTATTTTAAATTCCGAAGTCCAGTTTATTACAGGCAGTTTATGTTCCGAAGATTTTTTTTTCTGGTGCGAATGATCAATTACGCATTTTATATCTGAATTGATGTATTGATTAGCGCTTGAAAACATCTGTTTATTGCATTTTTTTTTTCACCATAAGCAATTTTTTGATAATTAAAGGGATGATGGCACATGAAGAAGAAATGAAGGATCAAAGTGCCAGTTTCTATAATTCATTAGGGAAAAAGAAAATTGGTTAGGCCAGAAGTGGTGATGCTTCTTCCTACCTGTAATTTTTGTGTCGAAGATACTGTCGATGTATTTTTGTTTCAGACAAAATATTTATTTCAATTCAGATCAAATGCTAATTTAAATAATAATTTTTTTTAAAAAACCTCCAAATGTGAGTTCATGGATGCACGAATTAATTAGCATCCGGTGGATGAGATATCCAATGCACAATGAACGCGATTTGCCAACTTGAAGTCTGAATTCGCTGCAAGCCACACGAGATTACTTCTGCGGAAATGGTTCGTGCGAGCGTCGATTTCTAAAGAATACAAAGCACGATCGACTTTCGAATGTAATGGCTGAGGCGACATTTTGAAAAAGGCAAGATGTGTCGCTGAAAAATTTCATGCTCTCTGTCATTAAATTCAAATTTGAAAAAAAAAATGTTACAAAATAAAATTTTAAAGCAAATACTCTGCCAAATATTACGTTTCAATAAACTATACAAAATTGAATTCGTCGCTCAATGGCTGAAAATTCAACTAAAAGGAGCATTTATGTAATTTTTGGACAGAAAAGAGAAAACAGACCAATGTATCGAGAAGTTGTGTGCGAACGATTTAATCGACGCGCACTGACGCCGCCTGAATAGTTGAGAGATCACGTCTCCCTCTCGTGCAAATAGCCTTTTGAAAGTCGATTAAACATATTAAATATAAATCAATTAATAATTCTTCAATTCAAATATATTGGTCAAGATTTACTTACTTTTTTTTAACAAATTAATATAACTTGGATATATTTTGTGATTTAAAGAAATTTATACTAAAGATTATTTTCGGAAAATGATTCACTAAATTAAATACTTTCCTCTTAATATTTATTAATTAATTTTACTTTTGTATGACTGCATTAAAAATCATGCGTTCATTAAAGATTAATAAATGAATACAAACATTGCACATAATTCTTGTACTTTTAAAGATTAAAATCAAGAGAAGGAAATGCTTTAATGATTTTCCATTGTAGCTATTTACAGACAATAAGTTCTTACATTTCGAAGAGTCTTAATTTAAGAAGACTTTAGAGGCATTTTTATAAAGAAACATGAAACAGTTTAATTATTTAATGTACTACAGTGCAGATTTGCAATCATATATTAATGAAAAGAAGAAACTTAATAATGCAATTTTTTTTTTTGAGAAAAATGAATATCTAACATAATCTTAAGTGCTGGGTTTAGAAACTAAGACTTTTAACTTCATATTAGAGATAAATTTGCCACCTTAATTTCAAGATCAGTTGAATTTTGACTCGCAAATTCTTTTACTAATTTATTTCTCTATTTCTCAACAGAACACCTTAGGTATTTTTTATTTCCTTCTAAAATTTTTAAAGTAGACATGTATCCGATTCAAACAGATAAGGGGAAACTATGCGTCATTAAAAAATTTATATTATTTTAAGTAGAAACAATGATAGCAATGTTATAATGGTAAATTTTTTTAGAATGTTGATCTTATCTCCTATGCACAAATAAAGGTCGACTTTTTTTTGCTTCGCTTTAACCGACTCTTGAGTTATAAGAAATGAACTTCAAGTGTTTAGGAAATATAACAATGCTTGCAAGTGGCTGAAGAGCAACTTTTTTGATCAAAATCAGTATCAATTAAATATCAAAATAAAAACCATTTAAGAGTTGATTTCATAAAAAAAAGGCATAGAAAGCATTTGACAGGGAAAAAAAATTACCCAGAGAGAGTGGTCTCTTTGAAACTTCCTCGCATACTCTCTAATAAATGTCTTGTATAATTATTAGCCGCGGGTCACTGGTGAATAATAGCAATGAAAAATCGCAGTAACATGCGCTCTTTTCCGATTAATATGCGAAATGAAGTTATTCCATAACGACCAGAAAAACCAATGATGCATTTTGGAGGTGGCTTTTCTCTAGACAAATTAAAACCAAAATTTGACACAAAACAATAAGTTACAAGATCACTTATCTATTTTCATATACGCCACTGCGTTTACATGTTTGGAAAAGTCAAGACCAACAAAGCGGGTCAAACCTCTGGTAGGTAGGGCTCAAAATCCTTGCCCTCTTCGTTTAGTAGCGATCGTGGTTACCTACATTCAGACAAACAGATTTCTTCCGAATGGATTCCGTTCAAATGTGATAGAAATACACAAATTCGTTGAGAAGGCCACAAACCCAATTCCGTTCCATCCAGCTGAAAACATTTTTCCGGATTTTCGTGTTCACATTCGGGGAGTTTCTCGAACCGAGGGAGGTCTGAAGTGCAGATATTCCTCGAAATCTCGAATCTCTTCGACGACTGCGAAACTTTCTCCCTGCATGGTTCGTTTGCAAGTAAAAGTAGCAACACATTTTTTGCACATTATAAAATTCTTCAGATTTTTAACGTAACTGAAAATAGTGTGGATTAGAAATGAGACAAAAAAAATGTAGATTAATTTTTTTTCTCATGAAACCGGAGAAATGTTATTAATTAGTAAGCAGTTTTAGCTTGATTCCGGTCCATTTATATTCTTTTCAGCGGCGTTGAAAGAAATCCTTAAGATGTTTCAGGTATTCGATTATATGTGTTTTTGCAATGTATTTCTCACATATTGATCTTGCTTTTTCATATTACAGAAAGCAAGTTCTTATAACAAAGGACAATTTTTTATAGGACAGTTAATAGCAAAATGACAGATTAGAAGACCGTAACACCGAAAATACAGATGTTGATTATTTTTTTTTGCCTATTTATTAAACTTGCTTTGTTGTTTTAAATTATATTTTGGCTTCATATGAGTGATGCCACCTGCTAGAGAATTTTTAAAATATTGAATGTGACATTCTATCATCATTTCTCTTAATAAATAATAAATTAGTTATTAAGAAGTAAAATGTCAGTGATTGAGACAAAATATTTTACTTTTAGGTAGTGCAATAATAGTATTATAAAAATATTAACTTTACACAGTAAAGTTTTAATGTGAGAGAGAAGTTATTGAATTTCGCTTTTATTTTTTTTATTGTGGAAATACAATAGATATCTCTCGACAGTTATAACAAGAACATTTTCTCGAGTTGTCTGCAGATGAATGCATACCGTTCAACAGTTCAAGATAGATATTGAATTTAAATGTTTCCGAACATGAACAATGAATTAAACTCTTCATAAATAATCATGAAATAATAGTAAAACTTGATTCAATATAAATTCTTTTCACAGAAATTTAAATAAATTCAAAACTAGCAGGATTTTTTTTTCCAAACAAAAATAAATTTCGGGATTTCACTGCAAAAGGGAAAGTTAACTAATTGCGTTAGTATAATAGCATTTTATAAAAACTGATTTTCGCATTCAAAGAAATTGTTCATAGTCTTGAAACAATATAGTTTTGGTTCTTCAATTTTTTTTTCTTTTTAGAAAAGCCCAGGACTTCTGTCACATTTGTTTCTAATGCGCCCTTCAAAGGTACTGCGCAGTACGCTTCCTCGCCGTTCAGTTTAGTTTAGTTACATTAACCTCCCATTGTAAAGCAACATTAGGGCTATTTCGGGACGAATGTAGTAATTTTGAACTGTGGTCAGATGACGAGGACGATACCTGAGATGGTACCCCCTCTCCACACTACGTCCCGCCAGCGGGAAAACGCTGCTTCCTTGCTAGGACCACATGTTGCACAACACTAAGCGACGAGAATATCGTAAATATCGGTGGCCCTATCACATATTTATAGTCCACGCCATGTAGGTGCGAAATAAAGAGAGAAGCAGAATACTCTTTGTCGCACAGTTGAGTGTATTCATATTTGCGTCGCTTCAGTGCCGGAATCCGCTGCGAATCTTTTACGAGGACAAAGGAGGCAACGTTAGAGTGCTCAGTGATTGCCAGATGACAGGTTCGGTTATAACAAGTGATAAAGACTCCCGGGGGGCACCTCGAAAAGAGGAAGAAATGCTCCAAACATTTTGGATGGATCTCGTCAACCTGCAGGGTACATAAATAGGTTGGGATCTGGCTCCTCCTAGCGATGGCGGAAAGTTCTTCCTTCGGGAAAGGTTGTACAGTGGCCGGTGATGGCCCTTAGGATTAAACTACGATTTAAGACAGTGTTGCTGCAGCAGTGGTCCGGCCATTCAGCATTCTTTATCCGTGTGCCTTCGGGCGGAACAGAGGATCAGTGATATGACTTGCCATGTGGTTAAATCGTCATTTGAATTCTGTCCTTTAAAATAAAGCTCAAGCATTGTCCATCATTCCCAACTTTTTTTTCAATAATAAAACTGTGCAATTCAAGCAAGTCCTCGCCCGATATTTGTGCACACAGGTCAAATTTGGAGCCTCGCTGCTACAATTCACCGCAAGAAAATTCCGACTCTGAAAAATCGGTATATGGATTTCTTTCAGGTGATCTCATAAATTTTATAGAAACATGTAAAAGACTATCGAAGCCAGCGTAAAACTTGGGCAGAATGAAAGAAAGTGCATTTATCCCTACGCAACCTCCAAATAAATTCTCTTTATCTTAAATGCTCACACCCCGACTTTAGATCTTTCTTGCTTATCAGAATAAATCTCAAAATTTATTAAATTTATCCATCATATTGTTTCCTAATAATAACCTTCTGATGACGTTTTCAGCAGAACCTCAATTGCCTCAAAGGCACCATTTTGACTTTTCAAATGGCACTCAAGCTAGAACAAAAGTGTATACTCTAAGAAATATCTAAATCAATCAATCATGTGTATTTTCTACAAGAAAATTTTAATCTTCATCGTTCCATCCATTATTGAGAAGAAGGAGAGAGAGAGAGAGACTCATTGTTCGTTGAATCGCCACAATGTCTTTCACGTAACTTTTCTATGAATCGCACAATTAGGCAAAATGGTACAGCGAGGTTTCTTTTCTTTATTGATTTTAAAACGGCTGAAGGTTAACAGGAGAACCTCATTAAGAAGCGTTTCTTTTCTGAAAACGATGCCTTTCTCATAATTCACTAATTTTCATTCATGATTTCTAGGAAATGATATGAATGCTTTAGGAAAATATACGGAACCAAATGACGCAATTTCACCGGATTTTGTCCGCGATGCAAATGAGAAGATATATACTCTAAAAGAAAACTAGAGTATTAAAACTAGAGGAATAATTTTTTCTTTATCTAAAAATTCTGAATTTGAGTTCTTTTTAAAGAGAAATAGTTCAATTCAGCCAAGTATTAAAAAAATATTTGGAATTCGCAACAAATTTATAACCCTTTTACCCAAGTTCAAGGAAATAATCTAGGATTATATTGAGTCAAATTCTACTTATTAAGAGACACAACGATATTGACATAATAAATGCGAGCATTGGCCATAAAGACAAAAAAATTCATAGCAGAACAAATGCCAAGTGATGCGCTCGGGCAACAAAACGCGTTCATGATAATTCGTCTGAACTGAAGGCAGCCGATAAACGCACAGAATGACACCATCTGTGATTCCTTTTGTGAACCACAGATGGCGCCCTATTCTGCGCGCTTCGATCTTCTTTCTAACCGTCAACCACTCTGTAATTTCATTCGGATATCTGGTCGCAACGTCATAAACCAAATTCAATTTATATGAGTTTTGAATTGCATACAATACATACAATTGTGTACAAACGCGCGCACACGCACAGATCATCCCGAAGACGGATTTAGTTCAAATTTTAACAAGCATCAACAATTCTTATGATAAAACCAAACACCAAATTTTATCCATCTATCATTTCGCAAGTCTGATGAACAGAATTCACATGCACGCTGCTCGACGAGCGAATTTCTAAACAGATTTCAACCATTAACTGCGTGCACGAAGAAATTATTCCACAGATAATTGATTCTCCTATTTTATTGATTTCAGAGCCGCTGCCCTGGGCTGGTGGAAGCGCGTCTTCCCCGGTGATCTGAGCGTCCAGGGTTTGAATCCTGTTCCCTACCCTGCTTTCAGTCTGTGAAAAGGGGTAGCCAAGCGAGTGTGTGAGTGCCCTCTTCAGTTGTGTCAGAGGCCAGACTTCTGCCATTGGATGCTCTAGGATATTTCCCCTCAGACTGCATCCCCCTCTCCGTCGTCACGCGGACACGGCATCATCCATTTCTAAAAGCAATCTTTTTATTAAATGCATTGTTATACGATTATCCTAACAATATAGCATGCTTGAAAAATTATTTGGAATTTTTAAAAAATTACTTTCATTCATAGAAATCGAGAACGTTAGATGACATCCTTTACGCAGAAATGCAAGAATGTCGAAGAGGAGGTTCCTTCTTCCCTTTTTGACTCCTCTCGTGATCTGTCATCTGCTCCCAAAACCATGCAGCTCGTAAAAAGCTTTTATTTACTTTTGCGACACAGTTTCACACTTTGAAGTGAAAGTTTGAGAGAAGTTCATCACGCGCACTTCGTTTTAAGGTCAAGGCAACAGCGATACGCCGCATCCATGCTTTGTTTTGGTTTGTTTACTAAGATCTGCGATGCGCCGCTGGCTGCTATCTCGAGCGTATCTCTCGCACGTCGGAAGCCGGGACTGAACTCGTCATTCGGAGCGGTGCAGTGACGTGAGGTGCCCTCCCCTCTCAGTTTTCGCCCCATCGAAGTGGTTTCGGGTGGAGAAATTGAACAGATCACACGACGTTGCGTCACCTATTAATTCAAAAAGAATTCCTCCGTTAGTTTAGCCCACTTAAAATTTTGCAGAGTCAGCTCCAAGATGATGGTCAGAAAATGATTAGGTTGAACTCAAGATATGAGGATGGTTTCTCGGAACCGTTCTGACCTATGCGCTTATCGGAAAACCACCTGTTGTCTTAAATGATAACGCAAGTACTACGCATTTCAATAAAAATTGAACTTGTGGCTTTTCATTTCAAGATATTTTAGGACTGTTTCTTTGAAATGCTTTCCCCTTTTGACTTGTCATTTCACATGGAAATATGAATCAAGCCTGACGTTTTTCTTAAAGATGTCTGCAAAATGTGACGCTCCTAAGTCACATTTTTTCTGAGAATTTAAATCTTAGGAAAGGAAATTCGAATTCGCACCCCAATACATCCATCAGTGGATTTTAACCTCTTCATCATCCGTAATACGTCTAGCGCGCTCAATTGAAACTTCTGTAGGGCGGTCATAACACGCTTCATGAGTTTTATATATATATATATATATATA
>JAOUZG010025848.1:3258533-3270232 GCA_026289955.1 Argiope argentata
ATATATATTTGATTTCAAACTACGTTAAAAGTCGCCAAATGACTTACCACAACTCGATTCGTCTGTGTTGTCGCCACAATCATTGTCTTCATCGCAATGCCAAGTTATAGGGATACACCTGCCATTACCACATTCAAACTGATGGGACGGACAATGAGCTAAAATAAATAAAGTCATTTGAAGCTAAGTAGTTTTATCTATCTCTACAGAAAAAAAAAGCTTCTAGTTTTTATTTATTTATTTATTTATTTATAAAAATTAGACTTTGGATTACAAATAAATACTAACTCAAACCACTAACAGTGGGATCGGAAATCGTGAAATCCATATTCTTAATGAAATAATATAGAAGTTTCTAATTGCGAAATGCGTATTTTTATCTTTCGATACTTGCAGGGTACATCTGTCTCTACTAAAAATAAAGTAGCACGTGAGTCTCTTTGTGTCTCTACTGGAACCTTTACAGCCATACATTTTGGCTTAAAAAAGCTAAATTTGTACAAATATAAACTTTGATGGAGAAAAAAAGTGCAGCTTGGAAGATTTTTTTAAAAAAATTGGCAAGATTTTGGAATTTTTTTATAATACTAAAAATATTATCATGGAAAAAGATTTTTACACAATTTTTAAATTTAAAAAAAATTGTTTTCGCTGTGTTGCATATTTAATTGCTGCGCAATGTTCTCAAACACATTAAAATATTTCTGCTATAATTTTCAATAATACTTTACTTATTGTAAAGAAATTGAAATTGCTTTCATTATTTTCTTCAAATATTTCATTGCATGGTTTTCTTTAATTAATGAAAACTAAGAAACGAAAACTTTATTTATTATAAATGAAATTCACGTTAGGAATAAGAAAATAAAATTTAAATATCGCTAAAGATAAATGTTCAATGACAAAATTAATAAATGGCACTTTGGCGCCACGAGTTCCGACTGCGATAGGAAGGTTTATGTTCACTACAAACACAACAAGCATTATGGTATTAAAATAACACAAATTTAGTATCAGTCACAGTTTAATGCTTCAAAATACTTAATTAATCATCACAAATAACATGTTTAGCATCAGAAATTTTAGCAAAATTAAAATTTATAAATATTTACTGATTTATCTGTATGCTAAAGCTGGTAAATATGTTATAATAAGAGAACAGAAATGAAAAAAGACTAAAATGAAATATGCTATGCATATTTCAATGTATTATGCCAGAACATAATTTCTTGAACGGCCAAGCACCACGTGCTCAAGCAAGTTAAATTATATTTTCATTCATTTTAATGATTTCATTGAATGAGTCCCTTTAGTATTGCAAACGACCCATAATACTTTATCACGCATTTATTGTTTTAAAAAATATCACATTTCATATTTATTTCATTTTATTAAATCATATGCTCAAAATGACATTTTTCTAAGTTTATTTGCTGTAGCCATTAACTTATTTTTTTTAATCAGAGCTTTTGTAAATGCAATTGCAATGCCTTATTAAAAGCTGATTTTTTGAGATGCTCGTGCGGATAATAATTTTTTATTTTCCACCTATGGATATTTGTTAACTCCAAAAACCTTATCCGAAAAACACTATGTTCTGACATGTTAAAAAAAGTTTTGTCCCAGCAGATACCTTGTATGGCAGTGATGTACAATAGTTACAAAATGTTAATCTTTAGAGTGGATTTAATATTTTTACTTAATATGCCATATGATTCCTGGTGAGTTTCTTTTTTTTTTTCTTTTATGTGTATATGTGATCAATATTTAGAATGTGGTTAATAGTATCCGAAAATCGAATTTGTCTTTTAGACACATTTTCAACAATTAACTGAAACAAAAATTTGACTCTACACTTGTTGTCATAATATCTCGTATCAAATCTTACGTAATAAGTCGCTGTGTTTTTGAGTTATCGTGTTTACTTATTTCTAAAAATTGTGATCGACTGATGGCCAACCCCTTGTTGGATTTGGTTCGGAATTCGCCAGGTGTCTGCGCTGTAGATGCTAAATATATGTGCTGGATTTTATCCATGTAGCACTTTTCTTTTTGTAATTATCTGAAGAACATCGATTTTGAATAGTCTGAATAAATTTTGCACAAAATTTTATAAAAAATCTACAAATGCCGACCTTTTATCACATTTCATCCCTCGAACTAAACTGACCACAGACGTAATGATAGAAGGGTGTTTTCCAGACTCGAGGCGGCGTGAAACGGGAGATTCGTCAAAATCTCGAGTTCGAATGTTTTGCGGATTTACAATGCATTCTCTAGACTACATTTACGAAAAATTCAAGATAAAATTTCTTAAAATATCGTTCGAACTTTAATGATCCCGTTTTATTTTTTGAACCTCACAACATCCATATCGATAAGACATATATCTATATCTTTTCTTTATCTTTATCTTTACTTATAATAAAGCACGATGTGTGTGTGTGTGTGTGTTGGCGCTGTACAGGCCAGACCATTCGACCTACAGCTACCAAATTTAGTATATATATACCTTGGGTGCCGGGAATATTCACCTCGGAGCCCTTTTTTTGAATTTTTAATTAAAATTTTAATTAATTAAAAAATAAACCAAATTCTACCGTTTTTTCGCCATAACTTCTGAAAATATTACAGCACAAAATTGATTTTTGCATCACGTTAAAGCTCAAAAAATTAGCTTTTCAATGATACTAATGTTTTGATCTACGAATTAAAACTTCATTTTTAATGCATTTTTAAACTTTTAATTTAATGTTTTTTTAGCAATTTATTTCGTAAAAAAATAAATAAAAATAAAATTTTATCTTCTCGAGGATCTAAAAAAAAATCAGCTTTTAATAAAATGTTGCCATCACATTTTCAGAAGTTCTGAATTTAAAAAAAAGCTAATTACTACCAAAAATAAAACAGAAAAATACAATTTTCATCACGTGATTATATGAAATGAAACAAATAGGAAATGTGATATTTTTTAAACCGTAAATGCAAGATAAATTTTTTCTTGATCGTTTGCAATATCAAAATTAACAATTCCATCAAAGAATTAAAGTAAATAAAATTACAAAGTAAAAATATTTTACAAAAGTGCGACAGTTAAAACTGAAAAAGAATTTTTAGAAAAGCACCAAACGATAATCTTCTTAGAGCGAGATTAATTATTTAAAAGCAAGAAATATTAAATGAACTTTGAAAATGACGTCATTTCAAAGAAACGACGAACAAAAAGCAATGGATAATCAGTAGTAGTAAAATATTTTTGCATTCTTTTTTTTAAATTTTTAAAACAATAAGACATGTTTTGAATTGGTACTTTTACTTATGTGAAGAAGATATTTTGTGCAAATCAAAGAATTCGCCTTCGTGATTGTAATTTATCTCCGCATTTTAATGAATCATGCGAAATAAAAACGCATCTTCTTTCAACGAAGTAACGTAATATTAAAGCTATACCGGTAAAAGTAGGTCAGCTATTTGAACTTAAAATATTTAAACTTAACTTAAATTTATTTAAAACTTAAAAATATTTTTCTGAAAAACTTATTATGAGACCAAGTTATATAAAAAATGATTTAACCCTTTAGTCGGCCTTAATATTGGCGAACCGACTGGTCGCCAAAGGTGGTTAGTATTTAATAAAAATCAAATTGTTCTTTTCATGCAATTTCTATAAAGTTGCCCATGGCTTTTGCTCAACTCTTCATCTTAACATCTACGAATTTGTTATATCTAACTTAAAAAAAAAACCTAGAATTTTGTCTTTGTTTACAAAATTGCAAAATATAATGTTGAGCATTTTACTAAACATCAGTTGAAAATTATTATTTCGTAAATTACTTATTATTATTTGCTTTAATATTTAAACAATACTTGAAAATAGTTAAAAAAATTATAATAATATAAGTGAGTGAGAAATAATTATTTAAAATTATTTTCAATTAAATAGAAGAAATAGCTTAAACTTTCTGATACCATATTTTCAACTTGCCATATTTTCAACTTAACCAGCTGCTTTCGGTGACCAGCTTTCGATCACCGTATTACTATTGATAATATTAATTTAGTTATTGATAATATTAATAAGGCCATCCACCTTTGAGGAAATAATTTTAATCACAACAATCGGTGAACTCTTTTTAAACACAACATACATAGAGCATTCTGATTGGTTAGCTATATTTGAGAATTTGTGAAATGAAATCGGCAAATTTAGTTCAATAATTGATTTTGAGGGCTATTTCAAAATCCTATTTTGGGATACATCTGACAACAAGAGATCAGAAAAAAATGGCCAACGCTGATGAAAAATGGATTCATAAGCTTTCATATGAGATAAAAAAAATAGACGAAATCGGCTGAGGAATACTGCAAAGTGTTTTCTTTACAGAGAATGTATAGTAAAATAGTACTTCGAGGTGTGTGTGTGTGTGTGTTTTCCGAAAATGACTATTGATGCTATTTTTGAACGAAACTGACATAACAAGAGCAAATTCGACCTATAATTGGGCAGATGGAAGTGGCTCTTCAATCTTTCTTATTATTTTAAATACATACGTATAAAATAAGAAGATTTTCTTCCCAGATTTTGGGAATTTTTAAAGAGGAAGAGTATATATTTACGCTTTTATCTCACGTAAAACAAATAAATAAGCACTTAAATATAATTATTTTGAATGCAGGAAAAAAGCATGTCAAGAAATATATTCCATTTCCATAAAAGATAGCTACAAAAAAAATTAACAATAAAGAAAATCTTTGCCATTTAACTAAAAGTGGATGACACGGTTTAATTCCATTTTGCAAGTAAACGGTAAAATACTTGTCTAAAATTTTGAAAAGCAAACAACTGCAAAACATATTTTTAAAAAGACATGAATAGAAGACGTGAGTTTTAAAGTTAGACCTGAATAGAAGCTCAGTTCTGAAGCATTATGTTTTTCTCAAAAGCCAAGCATGTAATGAAAGAATTTCGCAAGTAAAAATAACACTTTTTAAAATTTGAATAAAAACAAATTTGGAAACAACTTATGCCTACAGTGTGTGTTTGCAGAATTTTGAACGCAGCTTTAAAAAACCGTATCTGATTTAAATAAAGCAACAATAATCTGAAAGAATGTGTTTTCTAGTAATAGTAATAATGATGTTAATAGTAATTTTATTCGATTTCCTTTTCAAATTGAAGCAAGTCTAGGTGTTAAAAACCATTAATAAGTACAGTTATTGTAATCCAGAATATTAAAATTTCTATTCTTTAAAAAGGTACTAAGACAATTTACAGATTTAAATCTAAGTTTCGTTAAGGACACTTTTCAGTGCTACATATACAAACAGCAATGCATCCTTTTTAGAGAACGAGAGCGGAAGTTCGTCGCTATTCTTTCGGCTTTGATGGGTCCATTTTAGGAATGAACACTCAAAATGCGTATCTGAATTATTTTCTGACGCTTTAATATTTCTGGGTTACTACCACTGCTATTTGCAATTAGCATACAATTGAAAATCGGTTTATAGAAAAAAAACGGCTTTTAATATCTGTCGAATTATTTTTTGTAATATTATCTGTCTTATTAATACATTAATAATATCCATTTTATAACCGGTAGGAAGTGCATAATCAATATTTTTTTTGGATGCTATTAGACCAAGACAATCTCTTAACATTTTTTCTTCCTTTAAAAATCTTTAACACTTTCGTGAATTATTTCATTTGTTTTATTAGAATTAAATATGTTGTTTTAAGTTATTGGTTTTAATTAAAATGAATAGTTAAATGAGATTACTTTAGTGAATATCTAAATATCTCATATGCAGGTTGATCTGCAATGCCCTTCAGCTCTTGTTGATGTTCTATTTAAAAGAGGTAATACTCAAAAATTGATTGATTGAAAAAAAATTGATTGAAAACATTGGAACAATTAGCGGAACGGTGAAGTTTTAAAACTCGTTTCCATAGTTTGTGAAAATGAAAAGTAAACTTTGCAACTCTATCCGATTTGCCGCAGATTTTAAATTAGAACCTTTATAGCTGCCAAGAATGCTACATTTCTAGCAAATTGCAGGCTTTTGAAATAAACTCTTCACTTCATTCATCGGTTTAGTATTAAAGAATGTGTAAGTCATGAATTTGCATGTCACTTGCCATTAAATTCTTATTTATTTATAATCATTATTATTTATCCAAAAATTGCTCATCCCTGATTTAAGATTCCAAATTAGTAGCATGAATTAGATTTTTCTAATCAGACCATCGATAAATAACAGTAATATCAAAAATCATAAGTACTAATTCTAGATGTGTACCGAAGCAATAAGTGCTAGATAAAAAATATATGAGCTGAAATAAAATAGTTACAACTTTTTTTTGTATACATTTATTTATTTATTGCGTCATGGTTATTAAGTACCCTTTTTTTTTAAGTTTGTTTTAATACAAAACGCAAGTAAAGTCATCACTCAAGATGATTTTGGAAAAAGACTAGTTCGAAATTAACGAAAGTTGCTATCATTTAGTTATTTGAATGGCTGATTCATGCTGTTGTAAGTAAATCATAGTTTTGATTTATGTACCTGATGAAATGAATTCATTAAAATAGAATAATAAATTCGAAAAAAGTTTTTATATATTTGCTGGATTCTTAAACTTTTTAATACCTTTAATAACTCTATTTATTCATTAATAAATTTCACCTAGAATAGTAGTTACTTAAGATTCAATAAATTTAAAAGCTTAAGATACATTTTCATAAAAGAAATTAATAAGTCACCCGTTAATTTTAATTTACTCAAAAATATGAGAAAGCAGAGATGAGTATACATTTCATTTATTCTCTGCTTATAATTATTTTTAAAAAATGTAATTAAATTAAATTCAACTGACTTACCATCACTTAACTGCACAAGTGAAATAAATACGATAAGAAAACTTAGAGTAACTTGAACAGGACGGACGTACATTTCGGACTTTTTGAATTTTAACGTTGGGTTATTCGATGAAGGATCTGCTGCCCTTCAATATTCGAATCTAAATGTTGCTGGAAACGAACACAGTCAAATTTGTATGGAAGCGGAACGAGACGGCATTGAATTCCGCGGTCGAAGGGTTGCTGAGTTGGGGAAGGAGTCACTGAACTGTCGCCAAGTCATCGCCAAAACGCTGAGAGGCACGCAAGAATGTTGACGCTTGATGTTAATGCTATCGATCCCCCTCTTCCTCGTATTTAATGATCCCGTTTTCTCGAATATTTCAACCCCACCCCCTCTTCCTTCTTAATTATAACATTGATTTGTTTATTGTTCGATTATTTGCGACCGAGAATTTTACTTAACAGTTCTCAAAAACGATGAGCCAATGAATTTTATTTTTTTAGAAAATACAAAATCGTATAAAAGTAGCCACATTTCTGGAACAACTTGTGCTCACAGATTGACTTTTCAGGCTATACAATATTAATGTGAGTTGCAAATAGATCTTTAAAAAAAACCTTTCGACTTGTTATTTGATTAGACCAGAAAACATGAATTGAATTGAAAATCAAAAATTGATTACAGCATGTGCATCTGAATGAAGTAATAAAGAAGAGAACTATTTCGGAGTAATTCTCAGAAGAAAGATTTTTAAAAAAATCTTAATTTGAAGATTGCGGCAAAATTCGATCGAATGTTTTGATGGATGAATTTTAATTTCATTTGAACATTAAAAATTAATTGTTACAAATTGCGTATTCTATTTTTCAAATTTTATTGAGAGCAAAGAAAGCATTATGCAGAAATAAAATTATGTCGTTAAAAAGGATTTTTTTTTTAAGTTTTAATATACGCAAAACTAATTTTGTGTGATATTAGTTTTTGAAAACATATTTGCCACTCTCCATAGATAAGTGCCTTTGCCATTACCCATCTGACAATCGTCAAACCTATTTTTGTGTTCGATTAAATTTTGTATGAAACATCTTTCTAGTTTCTTTCACATCTTCTTTTCCGTGGGTGAATAGTAAGAGCACTGCTGATAATGTTTTGCAATTCATTCGCCGACAGAGCGTCCGATGAAGTGCGACCGCAGAAACGTTCGACGGAGCGGTCCGGGGGTTTCCTGCAGTGATCCGTTCGCGTTCGACAGTGAGTAATGGGAGCGATTTCTGTGCCAGGTGCGTTAACTTTCTGCACAAATTGGTACTTAGGCAGACAGATTTAAAGATGCATCGATGCTCTTCTTCTTTCTATCTCGTAGAGTATTCTTCCCCCTCCAAAAAAAAAAATCCTTGTATTCTCACAATACACTGAGCGAGTTAAACCAAGTGATATTTCATTACTCTTGATAGTTTTTAGACAGCTTTAAGATTTCAGGTGATGTGGACTGCAGTACTTGATACAGAAGTCCCTGAAAGATTCTCGGGGAATGCGGCCTTATATCTGCCGGAGACTATACACTCATTATTGTAACAAGGCTCATTATTGTAGCACAGACGTTGGAAAAGCGGAGTGGATTCAAGCCGAGGAGTTATGCTCTTTAGACTTAGACTCAAAGAAGCGCAATGCGACCCCAAATAGTCCTTGTGTCTGAGGCATTGAGAGGGAGAGGGTTGTGCACGCAGTCAAACATTTTTTTTTCACTTGGTTGACCGCTATAAACTTAGCGAGTATATAACTTTTTATATTTGGCATGAAAAACAATCACCGTTTTCTCACCGGGCTTCCCTCTAAAACTTAAGTCAGATATATTTATTTATCTCATTTCCAATTCAAACTTGTTCAATTTCTTAAACAATAGAATACATTCAAAAGTGTTGAATTTTCTTCTATTTTGCTAAAAACTCATTTTAATTCAATTATAATGAATTAAATTACATTTTTTTATCCGCAACTTATTGAACCATTTTTTAATTGTTCTTTTCTTTCTTGATGAAATAAATCAAATGTTTTATTTTATCTTGTCGAAATATTGACGACCTAAAACTATTATGTAGCTATGAAATTAAAATAGTTATTCTGAGATGGGGAATGGAGACTCTGAGACTTTAACGGCAGAAGGACCTCGTGGAATCGCAATTCATTTTTGATCATTCGGGTTTTATTCTTCGGCCTGGTGCACGGACAGAAATATTAAAGATTTACGCAATCAGCTCATTTTACTCTTGACAGAGAAAATTATTTTCTTTCTAAAATTGAGTGAACACTTTTCAGAACGGAAGTGGATGTGATGTCTTAGTGTAGGATAAAATAAATATCAATGCGATGTCCATATAACAAACGGTTAAGTTTGTCATATGACTTTAACAGAAACTGAAAGCACGGTGAATTCATTGGTTGTGTCGATAAATGCTTTTTTTTCCCTTCTTTTTCATATGCAAAACCCTTACTGTTAATATGAAAACATGAAGTTTTGAGAAATTTTTGTGTTGCGAATCTTCAAGAATCCAAACAGCATCATTTTGGAATAAAGTATGTCTTTTTATCTATCTGAGATAATTAGAGAGAGAGAAAATTCGTAAGAAGCTGGATAAATCAAATATATGATTTATTCAATTCAGTCATATTTATAAGTTTTATTTTTATATTTATAGATCTTTGTCAGATTTGCTAAACAGCTGATTATGTCTATCTATTTATTTTTATATTTGAGCATAACGAATCAGATTTGTAGCAAGCAATACAAAGCTAGGCAACCTAGGCAAATGAAATTTAGTATACTACATTGCGTATATACGGCCTTTAAAGGTAAAAAATAAATATTCAACCTCACCATTATTCCAAAAATCTAAGAACATATCGCACCATTTTGAGTAAATGTGGTGTAGGGGTGAAGAGGAGAGAATTAAAAATAATACACTGCAATCTCTGAAACTGGAAATCATTTTAAAATATAGCTCTCCTCCTCGAAAACCATAATTGTGATATTATTATTATTATATAATATACTAATATTACAGGATGGTGTGCGGATCGCCCGCATATTAATACGCGGGAGGGGAGATACTGCAACCGCAGTTCGACAAATTACGCACAAAATTAAAAACAGAAGAAAACTAATCAAAGCGGAAATGCGTTTGATCCATTTTTATTTATAGTAAACAGTTTACATTACTATTATGACTTAATAAAAAGTAGATTTCTTATCTTATGAGTTCGTTGCTCTAGTTTTTCACACACAAAAAAGAATTGGAGAATTGTGATTTTTCATGCGCGTTAAATACCTCTTACTTATTTGTAATTGATTTTTTTTGTCATGCTTCTTTGAATAGACGGTTCTACTTCTCAGTAAGGAACACTTTCATACTGAGTGTAATTTCCTTCTCTTTCCGCCCCGCTCTCCCCTCTTCCCAAACAGCAGTGTCAGAACTGAACTTGATTCGCCGCTTGAAGCCATTTCGCACGTAAGGCGGAGGAGCCGATTTCTTGGAGGGCGAGAAATCGGCGATGAAGACCAGAGGACTCCCGCTGATAGAAGAGCGCCCGTCACCGGCGATGAGAGGTGAAGGCTACTGCGGAGTGCGCGGAACTGCGTTGTTTGTGTTGACCTCCTTTTCCGGTCCAAACAGTCTCCGAGGAAATGAAACGCTCCTTTTCGTTCATCCACTGACGGCAGGGCGCTGCACTGCCCGATCGAAAAAAGAAGGATATCTGTGGTTGCACCGGGGCTTGAAGCAGCATTTTATGTTTTTTCTCTTAAAAAAAGAAAGAGAAAAGAGAGAATACTATGTTCTGCTTCCCGACAGTGTGATGATTCAGCACATTTGATCAGATTGAAGAGTTTCAGTGTTGCGCCTCTTCTCCTCAAATTTTGATAACTATAAGTAATTTTGATACAAAAATCACCGCCCCCAAAATTCTAGTTTGATTTATAGCTTTCACATACACAAGAAAGGATTGACAATCGACAGGCTGATTTTGCATGAGCTCACACAAATCTACGTTCTGTCGATAATCAACTCTGTATGCCCAGAACATAACTCAGGCAGGGGCATGTGAGGCAGCTGTCCCGGGCCCATTCTTCAAAGGGAACCCCTAAATCCAATAGAAAGTTTATTTTATGCTTTCACCAATGATGAACTTTTTTTAATATTAATTTTAAAAGAGGAGGGTGACCTTTAAAAAAATGTTTGCATCGGGCCCAATTAGACTAAGTCGGGCGCTGTGTATACTTGATATCTTTTATTCAATCAGTTGTGGTCTTTTTTCTCTGTCTTTCTTTCTTTCTTTTTCATTTCTTTTTCTTTTTCAGTGATTGGAGAGACAAGCAGGCTACTCATGTATGTTTTTCATTCAAAATTTGTCAAAAATTTGTACAAATAAGCCCCAAGGCTCCATTTTCATACTAAATTTCAAATATTAACATTGTTGCGTTTGTCAGTTATCATAATCTTACACAACCAGACAAATTTCTAAAAATTACCTTTGAGGACTCACATATGACTCACACTTAAAATTTAACCAAAATATTTCATATGTACTAAAGTATAAAAGACGAATGAAATGAAGTAAAGCAAACATTTTGGTGGTTCAGCTCTTAACAATGAATGCCCGATTTCATGATCATAGACAGTAACATAAAATGCCCGAGCGTAGAGCAAAAACTAGTCTTCACGAGTAAAATTCTTGGATATTTTCAGTTGTGAGACTATCCAAGTTTTAAGCATTGTTTTTTTTCGTCTAGCATTTTGTTAGATCCTGCTTTTAAATGAACCCTAGAAAAATTCTATAAGTAT
>JAOUZG010025848.1:3270242-3280871 GCA_026289955.1 Argiope argentata
AGTATCAATGTGGTCGTAACGATCAATGGATAGATAGAGCTGCTCCGATTGGATGGAGGCCCAATAGCGTTGAGGTTATTCGAAATGATGTTATAGCTACTCCCTATTAAAGGTACCTGAGAATTCATTGTAGCGAAAATATCAGAAATCAATTCGGGAAATTTCAACCATGTTTTGTATCGGGGAAGTTCAGCAAAATACAGTAGTAAGGTGACACGGACTACGTTGAAAGATCGAAAGGCTGTAGTAGTTTAGTTTAGTTCCGTTAACATCCCGTTTAAAAGCCACACAAAAGCTATTTTGGGACGGACCTCGGAATTTTGAATCGCAGTCAGATGACGAGGATTGAGCTGGCATCCATTCTCCAAACTTCTACACCACACCAACAGCAGGACGTATGGACCCGATGGATTTAACAGGCACCAGGCGCAATTACACGGCGTTTTTTTTTGGTGGAATCGCGTCTTAGGGTTAAAACTTTCCGATTACGAAACCCAGCACTTCATCCCCAGGCCACAGCGTATCCTGAAGGCTAGGTGAGTTGATATTTGGGGTAAAAATTTTAAGTGCAGAGAAAAACCTCATCTAACAATTTTTGTTTAGTTACGAATAGACGTAAATATTTCTTTGATTCTGTCGTGCACACAAGAAATATCCATAAAGAGAAGCAACCATTTTCTGACAGCATCTTTCCTGCATGCTTCGTGAATTCACTAATGAACAGTTTACAATCAATACAAAAGATGCATATATATCCATTGTAACGTTTTGGCCGGGTCTACTGGTGAGTTGCGCCGAAAGCAAACTCATGTCTTGGAGAAATAAAAGTCTATTTATTTCCAGCAATAATACACATATATTCCACACAGGTACACCTTCTTGATTAAATATTTTTATAAGTACATAAGTAGAATCCATTCAGAGTTTCACTAGGGGAAGGTGTTGTGTTTCAGATAAGTAAAGAGTCTCTCTCGGAGGTGAAGAGATAGTATGGAGTTCTCGAAACTCCCGCAAGATTCAGCCCGAGGCTCTGTATTCTCTGATTGTCGATTAACCTGCTGTATTTACTGGAACCTGAGACGATGAATTGGCTGGAAGAGCAACTTAGAAGACAGCTGTTCAACTAATTGGAGGTCTCCCCAAAACTCGGATGAGCTTTCACACTTCAGTCAGGACGCAGAAGTCCACAAGTTCCGATGAACTGAACGTGGGCTCAGCGACAGAGAGAGGCTGCCTACGCACACTCCAAATTCTCTCCTGAGAATTTTACACAGAATTCCAAGCTGAATTCTAGCTCCAATCACTAGCTTTCGCTTCGTCAATCGGTTCTCTCTCTTGGCTTCCTCTTCTTGCTCCTCCAGTCGATTCCCTTTTTATCTCTGTCTCAAAGGCCGGCCCTCGGGGGCAAATGACCAATCAGGATAATTCCTAACATACATTGGATCATCTGACCTAAGCTATCTTTCCAATCACAAGAGAGGGGGAAACAGTGACTAGCAAAGAGACGTGTTGGCTCCGTCTTGTCTGCTACCTTTTCCTCAAGAAGAATGGAATGCCATCTGCCGCTGCTCCCCATTGTGCCGCCTTGAAGGGCAGGCGTCTTTTATCTATTGACAGGGACACATCTGCTTCTTTCCCTCGTTGTTTGTTCCAACACATGTCCAGTTCAGTGAAAACCTCACAAGTCGCCCAGACACATTAGCCTGATTGCGGTACTTAAATTTGAATGCCAGGTGTCTGCATTCTACGCATTTTACAAATTCCTCCTCCATCTGTGGTTGCTTTCCCGTGGGATCTTAGTTTGCTATATTCCTACTCGTCGCTTATCTGAAGACGTCACACCACTAATAACAGTGTAAGTTTAGTATTATCAATAGAGTGGATTCCCTGGGGATCCCTTCAGTGATGGGGTCAAATTTATTTCTATTTGTAGGTGATTCACAATTTTTATTGCAAAAACTATAATGAAGAAATAATTTGTTTGTTGCTTATGACGATTTTATTTGGAAATAATTTTTTATTGCTTTTATGTCTGCTTCTGTGTATGAGCTACGGCACGTTCATTTATTCTTATACATTCTAATACAAATAAATTTAAAAAAAACAATTCATAACAATGCGTTTTCATCAATATGCTGAAAAAAGACTTTATTTTTGCTTTTCATTTTCTTCATGGTCTTTCGCTTATAATTCATTTTTATAAGTCTTACGGAATTCTAATTGTTTTTATCATATTCACTATCGAATGGCATCTCCCTTTGAAATCAAAACTTAATTCAATAGGTCAAGTTTCAGGAAATGAAATTAAAAAATCATAAAAGTAGAACTTTGCCATCGAGATCGAGCAAAATCAGAAGTACAGCAATAACATGAAGAGAAAGAAAAATCGGTAAAAGAATCCTATCTTTATAAACACAAAATAGACCTCGATAAATAAAAATGTACAAAAATATTAATTGTGGTCCCCCCTCCCACATCTGTTTTGCCTTTAATTCTCTTCGCATGCAAATAAACATTATTTTTAATTCGTGTTGTTGTTACTTATGATACTTGCCTATGTACAAGCCCCCCACTGATACAGAAGCATATTTAAGCCGGAAAGAGCGTCTCTTGTTTTTGTAGTAGTGCCAACTAGGGCCAAGAGTACGACTTAACTACACACTCACCACATTTGCTTGCACAGCTCCTTTTTACAAGGGGGCACAGTCCCATATCTCACAGATGGCACACAGAAGAACACCCATACCCGCACCGGGACTCCCAGAACACGAAGGAGACGCGCTACCTCTGTGCCAGAAAGCCGGTTTTGTTTCGTACTTCATCAATCAGTGGGATCCAAGGATCAAAGGAGACTCGTTTAAAACACACACACATCGGTTTAAACTTAACATATTTCTTTATTTCACAGAACATAACAAACTTTTTGAGAAAATTATTCCTATCTGATAATAATAAAGGATAACTTTGTGTGTATATGTGTGCTGACAGGGACACTATACGAGGGATCGTTTTATCTGGAGTTAACAAATCCGTATAAAACGATATGCTTATAACTGTATACTTTTAAAGAGTGAAAATGTATAATACAAAGCGATTCTTTTTTAAAATTAAAATTTAAGTTTTCATTCCTTAAAAATAATTCGAAACTTTTATACTTTTTTGTAACAATTTATGCAAATACTATTGTAGAAAAATAAATTTTACAACATAAAAAAATTTAATGTCCTTTTAATGATACCATGTATTTAGTACATTTTATGAATTTCTCAAAAGTTCCATTATTTCATAAATAATTCAATCGCGTGATTTTGCTGTGCAGTTGAAAGTTCATAAGGAAGGGACAAAAAGTGAAGTTAAAATGCTCTGAAAGACAACATTCTGTTTCATTTTTACTAACCCAATAATCAATGATAAATCATCAATCAGTCTTACTGTCCTAATTCAGAAAGGAGCATTCACGTAAATCATGAATAGAACAGACACATGGCTATTTAAACAAACTTTATTTATTACAAATTTATACCGAAATATACTTCATAAATATAATGATCTGCTTACAACATGAACTAAATACAATCAATATATTTGATTAAAAAAATTGATCGTTTAAGCGGTTTCCATACAATAAACATTGCAAAATAGGTTTCCTATTATGAACGGAAACTGTAGTGTCAAAGTCGCTTACACCTGCAGACAGTGGAGTTTTATTATTCCCCTCAGCCACCCTTCCTAAAGAGACCCTTTAACTTCCAATGTTATCCATATAAAGGCGCATAAATACATTATTTCTATATGATTGGATTGTGATAATAATTATTCTATCAAATAAATTCTACGGTATGTAGTTATTTCTAAGAGTGACTTTTGCGAAATATTTTAGACTCATAAGCTTCGTAATATATAAATGTAAATCATATTCAGTTACAGATGTCAACGCGACAGCCATAAGTTTAGCAGTAAGAAAACATGATCTCAATGCAAAGAATTAAGGTTGAACTAAGACGATATTCAATCATCTCATTGTTTACGAGGCGAAACGTAAATAAAAATAAAAAGAATGTTTCTAATCACTGGCCCTGGAAAAGTTCTTTCAGACTTGAATGAAAAAAAAAAAAGAAAAAAGAATCGAAATATCAACCCTTTGACGGATTTATCCTTCCGGGCAAAGGTTGCGCACAAATGCTGCAGAATGAATGAATGAATGCCGCGTCATTCATTGAACGGGCGCATCTCTCTAGCACGAGAGGGGGGGGGACAGGTTTGTTGCCCAAAATCTCTGTCTACACCAAGAATAAGTTTATCTGGACTATTTTCTACGCTTTGAAGTTCGAAGTATCGGAGAGGGAAGAACTGCTTATTTTAGTTTTGCTGTATTAACGCCTCGTTTTAAAGCAACATTAAGGCTATTTTGGGGCGGGCCTGATAATTTTGAACCTAGGCCAGGTGACGAGGAGGACACCTCAGCTGGCACCCTTTTTCAAACTTCCGCACCCAATCAGCGAGAAAATGTTTGGCCCTCACGAATTTAGCGTCTTCTTTATGTGCTTACATATAAATTGCACATTAAAGATTTTCTACGGTGAAATCTCGTCTCGAATTTGAAATCCTCCGGTTTCGTAGCACGAAGTCTTACCACCGGGTCACCGCGGCCAGAAAGAACTGCAATCGCAATGCAATCCCAGCTTTCGATGAATGTCAACTCGTCTCACCTCCTCGAAACTGATTACTTATTTGTGAAATGACTCCATCTGGTTGTAAATATAACTCAAAACAAAAAATGGAGGAAATTTGGCACAATATTTCGCAAATCTCTCCTTTTCAGACCCGAATCCGCTTGCGTTTGTGGAGACCTGAGAACCTTCACTCATAACGGCAGCAAAGATTAATGCAATGCGAATTTTTAAAACCTTGCTATTTTCAAATGAAACATTTTGTGAGTTTCAGTGGGTGGAGATCAATTAATATTTTTATTGAAAAGATTTAAATTCTTCAAGTCTTTCAAAGCATCACATATTCAGGATTATATTTTTGTGCTTTGCATGGTGAGGCATATTGACAATTAATTACACTTCCGAAGCCCATTAATATGTTTTCTGTGTCGTCTTTTCCCTCGCAGATAAAAACTACGATCTCTTAGTGGGCAATAGGTCATTTTCTTTTGCTATCACATCTTTCTTTCCAAGATAGGGAACACGAGCCTTTCACAAACTTGTAGTTCAGGGAAGAAAATCGGTCAAACGATTTAGATATATTTGCATTAACACAACAAAATCAAAATTTGACGCCGAACTTTAATTTTAGTAAACAAATCGAATATCAAATTTTATTTGATTGGGCCATGTCAGTGACACGCATGCACATACATTGACTGACAGATGATCAATCGGTGGATGGATTAAACACGAGACCTGAGAAGTATCTAAATTTTGGACTTTAAAACTGTGTATCAAATGCAATTCTTCTAGTTCATTTCGTTTCGTATTTATGGTATTTATCTCAGACAAGCCCCATGGTTGGATTTCTCTCAAAATTTGATAGGAATCTAATTCTGTTTAAAGATCGCATAACAATTTTCGTAACTTTTAAGTAATTAAGAACGTTTGTGCAGTAAAAAAAATTGTTTTTATAGTTTTACGGCGATAAAATAAAGCATATTTTACAGATTACAGAAATGCATAATTTATATACAACTTTGAAATTTAAATGATCCCTTAGCAGTGAATTTAACAGCTTTCCCTGTGACAAAAATAATTGTGTTATTTATACGAAACATTTTTTAAAAACAAATTTCGTTGTTTATAGAACAAATCCCACTCCATGCAATGGTGTGAAGCATTCTACAACAATATTTACAAAAAATTATGTGGCTATTAAAACTATTATTTAGAGATTATATATCTTTTGAGGTTTTTATATTGAGATTTATTTATGGTTTACTATTTCTTGCAAAGTAGCGTACATTTTAGGAATTTTCGAGTCAGTGAAATTCATTTTTAAAAAGTTTGTTATTAGCATATTGAAATTAAAATGAGAGAATTATTAAACCTGCGCTCATATATTATCTAATTTAGGTATCACTTTACGAAGAATTATTTTTCCTGGGTGAAACGATTTGGGACTATGAACTCGAAAATTGAAGCATCACTATACTTATTGGATTTATCAATTAAAAAAAAGTCATTTGAGGATAAAAATATTTTTTATTGTTTTATAGCCAAAATAAATTATTTGCTCTGTATGTCCTAAATTTTCTCTCAATTAGTTTGCAAATAAATCCCTTTTATTTACTACGGAGATTCTGACAACTAGTTGCTTGAAAGCCTTTTAAACCTCGCTCCGACGAGTCTGCAAACAGGGCGCACTTTCCCCTCTTTTGCAGTATTCCGGGGTCCATCCGGTCTACCAATTGTTTTCCGGTAAACTGGACAGACATCAAAGAATCCCGGAAAACCGCAATGGGGGGGGAGGGCAAGTGCGCCCTGCTTGCAGACTCACGGGTCGCTGGAACGCGGCTTTAGATTTATCTCTTTCGCAAACTGGCACAATTATTTAAAAAATGAGTTTTTCGGGTTCAGGAATTTCTGAAACATTCATCAAAATTTTAAGTAACATTTTTTGAGGCTACAATACTTTTTACTTGCGTATTTCGAGTACAAGATTTTATAAAGGTTGGAACTTTCATTAGAAATGCGAAATATCTGTCTAAAATCCGCTCTATTAATGTTTGACAACATATTTTAAAACTCTCCAAGCTTTTGCGCATGCATTAGGGTGGGTTCAATTCGTCAAAATAGGATTATTGGGGGGGGGGGGGAATATTTACATTGAACCATAAAACAAACTCGGATTGCTCACAGATTGAATTAAAATAATATGATCAGCATCGACACAATATTCACATACACGTGAAGAAAAAAATATTGAACAAAAGAGGATCTATTAGGGAGCAAATCAAGACAAAAGAATGGCGAAGAATTTCGGGAAGGCGCTCATTCTTCCCATTCTCTCTCCTTAATGAGATGGAATCGTAACGAAAAGGGGTCGTCTCAGACTCAGAGCTGAAAAGAATAGTAAAGGTAGTTCTTTTTCGAGCGTCACAATGAATCCTATTAATTATAATCTTTTCGATGAGGGTGATTTGCAAGAAATCTGGGAGTTAAAATGTTGCGTGCAAAAATGGATATATTTTGAGTATCTGATTTAAGGAATCCGAATAATTTAAATCTCATATCTTATTGAAATTTCAATGCTTAATATGAATCCAAATTTTAATATTACTATAAGGACAGTAAATACAAACAGTCCTCACTAATATGTTTTTTATGAATTCTAAATCTGACTTGCATTGGTCACCCAATTTTCTATTTGGCATTTTGGTCGAGATCAAATAGAAATCTCCTTCTATTTATTAAAGCGCATCCTGCTTCTGGGTACGATTTCGCATTTTGAATCTAAGCACGTGATTGCATGCGTGATCATCAACTTGAAATATGGAAGAGATTTGAAAATAAAAGCATAAATCCGTCGCCAAATTTTCTTTATTCTGGCGATTAATAACCAAATCCTTTAAATTTTATGACTCAAGGATCGTGACTTATCCTACTGCCATCTATTGAGCTCTAAAAGAACTATTTTTTACTGTTGGTTTTCGTAGTATACTTGTTTCTTAACTAAAGTTTCTGCGTCAACGCGCTTCGGAATGACGAAAATAAATTGAAAGTTACCGTGTGGATGAATGATGTAACTCAACAGCGATATTGAGGTAAATTTACATGCAGCCGGTCAAGCGGCCGAAAAAGAAGTCATTCCAGTTAAATAGTTGGGAACCAGCTGAACATGTGCTTTTCGAGCGCGGCAATTCTCTCCGAGTATTGCGTCATCTGCGCGCAAGGGAGAATATTTTCCGGTAATGAATTTATCGAGGATGCAGCTGTCCGCTACATACGTATGTTCCGAAACCTTTCCGGCAGAAAAATCCATTTATTAGTTCGACTTGCATTTCTTTGGCGTATGTGTTCTGGGCGATTACGATGGGCTGCATTCAAAAATAATATTGTCTTTCCTAAACATTTTCTTTCTACTTTCTCGAATGCGAAATACAAAGCAAGTATCGCAATCGTTCGAAAACTCCGAACGCTTTTTTTTGAAGAATCTCTACGTTTTAGACCCCCCAGAGTGCGGAAAATAAATTTATGGATAATGCCTGTCTGTCTATTTCAATTTTGTGCACGGTCTAAATAAAAAATGTGTAGATTTCTATTAAATTTTGAATAAAATCTATTCGAAGGCGATCTGTCTGCATGTCCAGCTATTCGAACATAATTTAATAAGGCACACAAATTTAATATTTATAATATAGATAGTCATCAAATTTCGAGTCATATCCAGCAGGGGTAGGTCCATACTTTCAGAAGCATGTAAAATCGATAGTTTAAAACGCAATGACTTCAATCTATCAAATTTAGTACAAGATTTTATGACTGAAAATTTCTATACGGTGTCGATTTTTTTTTCTCCAAATGCGTCTAAAACACAAATCCCCTTGATTAGAAAGCATGCGAGAAATGGTAGGGAGACCACTCGCACCGGTTAGTTGACCGGCAGCATTCATCAAGCAATGTGAGGAAGAGACGCTGTTCTCATTCCAATAAAACATGACTTTCTCGAATAAAAAAATAAATAAAACGCCAGAAAATACTTTTTAAAAAATATATATAATTTTTGATGAGTCTTCTTATTTTGAAGCTCCGAGAGCTTTAAAACTTTTGTGGAAATGCGCCGGTGAGATTGAATAAAACGCGACATTCTAGGTGGGTGGTGTTTGATATGGCACAAAAATTGTAGATTTCTATCCTATTTTGGATAGGATTTGAGATATCCACTGAAAGTCAGTCTGTCTGCTCGCCCGTATCACAAGAACACGATAAATAAGAAATGCAACGTGTCAACTGAAATTTGGCATACGGTTTTTATCACACTTTTAGATTTGTGTCAAATTTTGAACTTATTTTCCAAAAGGGTTCATTGCCTTTAGTTCGGTGTCTTCATGCATATGTGTTATCTCAGGATTGCATTAATCTAGATAAAGGAAATTCACTATGGGATCATGACACTCAAAACTGCAGAGGCAAGTCAGTAAGGAGGAGGGTTTAGAAATGTGCAGTAGTTTTTCTTCGGTACAATGCACTTGAGGCCGGGATAGCCTGGTTGGTAGGGAATCCCTTAGATTGTGAGTTTGAACACCGCCGGGCGAAGGCTCTCTGTGTTTGTGGTGGCTGGAGCACGCGTAAATCTGTCGTAGCCCCAAGCCCTTCTCGCAGAGAGGTGATCGCTCTCTGATGCACTTCTTATTTACAAACAGTGGTTGAGTGAATGAAATGTACGAACAAAGTCAACCCCGTAAAAAGGATTGTGACGCATGGGTAGCTAAGTCGTACTCTTTGCTCTAGATGGAGCTACTGAAACAATAGACGTTCTCGCGGCTTAAACTCCCTGTCTTCGTCACCGGGCTTGTCTATGACAAGTGCGATAAGGAAAAACAACAACGATGGACCTCAATACAAAATACTTCATAGTGCGACAAAATTGAGGGGTGACACTCTCGTTAATTCTTATTTTCAAGATCACCAACCAAAGAAAATGAAACAGTAATAAACTCAAGAATCTGCTGATTATTGAATTTATTTACTTTTTCAACACAAACATACAAATCCTGGAAGACGTCTTCCTCCGCGCTTAAGAAAGAATGTCCATCATTCACATTCGCATTCGTCGTTGATGCAATGCCCCTGCTTCCCTGCGAGCAAGCCGCACGTCAACCTGCAAATGATGGGGTCGCACGCATTTGCCTCCTCTGAAGGTGGTTTCAAAGTGGCTGCGAAAGATACAGGTATAGTAAGACAACTGATTTTATAATTCAATTATAACAACTAACAATATTACACGTTTTTTATCATTTCTGTAAAGGATAGTTAGCAGACGAAAGATGTCGTATAAGAGCTCATTATTTGTAGACATGTATAGTGTTTTTTATTTGTTATAAAGAACATGGATATTTTTTTTATTTATAATTAAAGCAAAATAAATACAAACTAAATAAATATTATTTTGCAATAATAATACAAACAGCCTTCTTCCTTAGGACACTTTCCACAAGTTCCATGCAGCCCAATTTGCAAAAACAAAGACGGCAAATGTGTCAGAATTAACCGAAGAAAGCTCTATAATAGTTTTAAAGAGTTTTCTTACTTCATTTCAAAAAAATTTTGGTGAACATGAAAAAGGAATTCCCAGGATTCTTAAAGTCAATGCTTTATTGACGCTCAAAAAATAAGACGACTCAATAAGATATTCTCAATTTATTAATTCTTCCAGACACTCTAAATTTCTAAATGCTTTTTCATTGTTATTTTTGTCGGGAATGTGTCACTTGCGCTCAGTCTCATTAACGCTAACTCATTAGAGGGTGTCATTTGCGCTCACATGGGAGGTTTACTGCAATTTAATCACCTTTGGCAGGAAAACTTGGCGTGCATCTAGAGGGGCTAAAGAGAATTCACGTTTCTCGCATTGATAAGATTAAGTGACATAATTAAAGGGTCCTTATCTTCGAAATATTCGATTTTTTTT
>JAOUZG010025848.1:3281271-3291369 GCA_026289955.1 Argiope argentata
TAGTTCACTTTGATAGATTAAATTTGTATTACGTGCATCAAAATTATAATTTTTATAAATGTCTTCAGTGTAGGAAAATTATGAACATGTTCCTTCATAGTAAATTTTTAAAGCAAATTTCGTTCACTCTACTTATTACTTTTATCAATCGTTTGAAACGCGGTAACGGTCATTAGCATTTTTCCCACGGCAGCCTTTTAACGTTATCAGAGATATCGAGTGTCATTCTCACTGCGACGATAATTGATTACCATATGGCGCACATTGTAAAATCGCCAAATTTTACATACAAAGATAAAAGTTATAATGTGGTACCCTTTTTAAGGCTTGAGCGCAAATGACACCCTCTAATGAGTTAGCTCTAATGGGATTGAGCGCAAATGACACAGAACCTTTTTGTCAACGCTGATCAACACTGAAAAAGGGGGAGAATGGTGCATATTGCATTTTGGGTCATCATTTCATTTATTTGTTTAATCTTGAGAATACCTCCATGCAACATACACCATGCAAGATTTCAGGAAGAATACATTTGATTAAAACTAAAAAAGTAGAAAGCCTCAAGTTAATTTTTTAAAATTTAAGTTTATAATTTATTAAACTTCATTTCCTTTTTTTACATTGCGATAATAAATTCCTAAAATCCTTTTTTTAAAATGTTTTCCTCTGCTTTGTGTTCACACATTTCAAAAAAAAAGGAATAAAAATTATAGATTCATTGATAATTCCGTTATGGAATTATTAAAAAATTGCGTTGGTAGAGAGAGCGCACAAAAAGGCGAAACAGAAGTATGAATAAAAAATCACTTACAAAATCTCGTCCTCTTATCCGCATGAAGTAGTCTTCTTAAATCATCATGTTTAATAAAGTTAAATCCGGTCTAAAATAACTCCGGGCTCTGAATTTTGTTATTTATTGATACGCAAAAAATGACAAATAATGTAAAAGCTCTCTCTCTCTCTCTCTCTCTCTCTCTCTCTCTTTCTTTCTTTATTTATTTATTTATTTATTTCACAGATTCACAAAAGCTAACATGATTCTTCTCGAGCTATCATTTCTAGACAAACTAATAAAAGTTTGAAATTTTCAATATTATATCAAATGATCCTAAATTTGAAGTTGTAAAGCTGCAACAAGATCAAACTTATCTTGTTGAATCCATTTTGTAATTACAGGAGTAATTTCGGATTACAATTACCACACATGGAATTGTTCTGCATCTGAATTTATCTCCGTGATTATTTCGTAACATTTGAAAATGTGTTAACTATCCAAACTAAAACAAAAATAGAGTCATCAATCTTTATTGAAATGACCGTGACTGTGATCACAACATGAATTGCATCGTTGATACTGCCTCTGACCCGAATACCATTTGCAATGATTTTTATTCACTTATCCTCGGATGATTGCGAACGAGCACTATCCTTTCAGACAGAGCATTTAAAAATATTTTGAATTTTCCCGGTATGGAACAAATGAAGATTCTGGCTAAATGAGTTGCTTGACGTTAAATTCGTTCTCCTAACCATAAATGTGACAATCAGAGACGCCTTCTCTGTAAAGGGACATGGGTACATGGAATCATTTGGGACCTTCAATTTTTTTGTAATGTAAAAATAAAAACAGAATATCGCTATTGCATGTTTATTTATTACGTGATTTTTTTGTTTGCTATTAACTACTTCAGGAAAATTACAGTTTTTGCAATTTCTTTCGATGCTTAATATAGTAATTGCATTTAAGCATGTTTCATTGCAAGATTGCACATTTTGTGTGGGGCTTTCTTCTCCATTTGGAGATTGAATTGTAACTTCTGAAGTCGAAATAATATCATTTCCAAAATTGCTTCAGTGACAAAAAAAAACAGATCTACTTGTGACTTCTTGATATTTAGATTTTCTTCTTTTTCCTTTTCTGCTAATTTTCTTTTTTGACATACAAAGGGGTATTTCCTTGGCATGGGCATGCTTAAATCTCCAAATACTAAGCTTTTTATGGAATTAATTGTTGAAATACTATATGCAATCTAACTCGGAAGATGAGATAAGTGACGATAAATCTACTTTCTATATGTTATAATATTTTTTACACCTACACCAGACTATAATAAATCAATAAACTTCGCTTATTTCTAAAGCCTTCGATTGTTCCAGTTAAAATTTTCCACTCTTCTTTCTATATCGCTATTATTATTTGAAACCTTAATTTAGCTTATATTGTTGCAGTCCCCGCTCAATCGCAGGGTCCTGGTGCATTTCATCCGCCACACCCATGGAAAAAGTCACAAGATTCTTCCATGGAAAAAGTTTATAAGCTTGATTATGATAGAAAATTAAATCTTTCTCGAAGGCAAGATAAAATAAATCGTCTTTAATATATAAATAAAAATGATATAAAATTGAGAGAAATAAATAAATCGAAATAAATTTGGGAGAAAATAAATCTATCAAAATGGAGTTTTTTTCTTCTTTTTTTTCTGATCATTACCTGTTATTTATTGTTCAATTTTACCTTAGTTTTCATGTACCTATTTTGTTTCAATCCGATACGCAGATATTGTGAAATATGGGATGGTTACAACTTTGAAATTGTCGTAAAAGAAAAATGTTATAAAACTTGAAAATAGTTTAAATGGAACATGGGAATTTTTTTCAGCCAAAAAAGTTCAAAAACTCTCCACCAGAGGGAAAATAGAGCTGTATGCAATATTGTTAAACAAAATAAGACATGAGGACAGCGATTTAAAATGTACCTAATCGTTTCTGAAGTGTGTTACAAAGCCCGTTCAATGTGTGTTATCTCAAAAGCACTGTTCATGGTAATAATCTAAAAACTTTGGCGGAATTGAAAGATGCGATATATGGACGTGTGGAACATTCCTCCTGATATGCTGTGAGCTACTACTGAAAATGCAGTAATTCGATTTAACTTGCTTTCAGAAAATGATGGATGCCACACGAAGCATGCTTTGTAGCACTTTTCAGAAAAGATTAAACACATTTTAAATCGATGTCTTCATGTCCTATTATGCTTAACAATATTGCATGCAGCTCCATTTCTTCTTGGTGATGTGTTTGTGAGCTTCTTCTTCTTCTTCTTCTTCTTTTTTTTTGTGGAAAAGAAATTCCCGTGACTTCCTTTAGACTGTTATCAATCTGATAATACTTGGTCCGGCAGTTTTCCTCTTGTGACCATTTCCAGTCGGAACTTTAGTTACAACCGTCATGCGTATCGCCGGGTAGTTTCGCGCTTCGATGCTCTATGACATAAAGAAGATTGCCCGAGACTGAATCGGTTCTTATTCTGAAAAAAAAATCAACAGCAGTCACACAGACTGGCGATTCCTCGGCAATATCTAAACAGCACTTAATTCGAGGGGAATAATTTAATGTAAATGCCGTATCTTGATGCGACAGTGTCATGCCTTATACTCTCTACCAAGAGAAGGTTCTGAAGTAAAACTTCAAGTGGAAGGTGTTGTTTCACTTATTCCTCGTGAAAGTCTGGTAAAAGCCCCATTGATTACTTTCCTCTACCCCAAATGAAGGAAAACTTGTCGGGTACAAACGTATCCTCGATCATTAAATACCGTGAAAAGCGAATCTTGCACTAATAAAAAATTTTCATTTGATGTGGTGATAGCAAAAGAAAATGACCTATTGTTAATAATTTAGCAATTTGCATTTTATTTTAAAATTTTTCATTCGAATTTAAAATTTATTTTCTAATCAACCTACGTTGAAAAATCTCAATAAATATATTCAAAACAAATTAATGATGAATTCATTAGAATGTGTTGGTTATGCTATTATTTAAACCATGATTTAAAATTTTCCCCAGACGCCCAATTTTTTGGATCAAAAATATTTTTTAGGGGCACCATTTTAAATAACAAATTATTTTTTCACTTCTGGGGTTGAAAAGAAAGGTAAGAAAATGTTGCATAAACTAGAAATTGATATAAAAGAAATTCAAATTAGATATTAGCACCACAAAAAATTAAGTAATTAAGTTAATAATTTTCTTAGCAATTTTTGTTAATAACTCTTGAAGAACCGAAAGGGAATATTTTCAAATCCCTCCCCTTTGAAGTCACAACCAACGATTGTAAAATTTCCGTATAATCTTCCACTAATCTAAATATTTGGCACAAATGCATGCAGGATTAAGTTAATGCACCTATATTCCACTTACAACGCATTACAACAGGAATTTTTCTCCCATAATCTTCATTTTTTTTTCCTTATTAGAGTAGATTTTTGTAATCCGAAAGACCTTTGAACTTGAAATAAACAGCGAAGGATATAGCGACAAATAACCCATAGGAGCGAAAAAGTGACAGTTAAGGGCTGTAAAAATACTTCAGGGCTTGAAGAAACGTACTTAGATGATATTTGCTTAAGTGAGGGCGAGATGAAAAAAAAATGTTTCTCTGTTCATTGTTGAGTTTCTTCCGGAGTGCTTTTCTATAGGCTGTATATTTTTAATATTTTAACAAGGTGTGGGAAGTGTCGTCGCCTTCGTTGCACCTGATGCACAAGGGATCATCTGAAAGATTAAACGTGTCAAGATGACTTGGAGAGATGATCGTTTCACACACGTGCAATAAATGCATCTTAAGACCAGCTTCTGATTCAGTCGGGGATTGAGCTGATGTCTGGGAAACCCCCGACCAAAGATAGATATTTGCTTCTGTAATAATTATGCGAAGAGAATTGAGTAGAGTTCTTCCTCAGAATGGATATCTTATCCATGTATTGGGAGATTCACTCCATGAACGGGTCGTACATCTTGATTGCTTTTATAAAATCGTCTACTTTTTCGTTCCATAAAATACCAGAATGGGCAGGTACTCGTAAAAAGAGAGATTTTTTTTTGTTTATATTTTTCTTATGCAAATTTTTGAGGCTTGGCATTGAATAATTTTAGGCAAAGAAATTGTCTTAATTGGATGAAGAATTTGCGTCCATTGCCACCACTCCAGGATGAAAATGCTTGTCATTAATTGAGATTAAATGGAGTCTTCATTGAAAAATAGGAACCTAACCCGGTTTAAACCTAATAAGTTTAAAATTTACTGCTTATGATTGTTTTATTGAGAAGAAACTTTTCCAGTATTGATATGAACATTTATTTAAATTGATTTGTATAATATTTGTATTTGACTTTTCAGCTACTTCTTGATGTATTATATGTTTTCACATTTTATTTTTGCATTCTCTATAAAAGCACTGCGTAGTGAAGAGAGACTCGTGATGTTGTGCGGATGAAAACACCGGTCTCTGGGAATCCTATTTTATTGAAATTTCTTGCAGCTTCCGCACAAAACATCAAATTACACACACATACTTAACACGGAAGAATAAAATATCCCATGGCTTCAAGTCGGCTAGTGAGTTATCACAGTGTTGTGATGTCTAACTGAAAGGCATCGTGGGACCGGCTCTCCGTCTCAAAGGGCCATCTAGGGGCCGGCATGGAGAATAGACACTAAACATATATGTAAACCGCTGGTTAAAACTGTATTTTGATATTTTCAAGACGATTATAGGTTAAAAAATTACTTTCAATCACATTTCGGTTACGTGAATGCGGTGCCTCTCGATAGAAAAATAGATTTCTGGTTGTCCTAAGATTAACAAATGAGGAATTAAATCAAAAATAAGAGAAAAAAATTAGTACAGTAATAAAAGTGTTTTATTTTAATTCTTTGCTTCTTTACCTTCATGAATCTGTTCATTAACTGCGCATGCATGTTCAGGCACGCAGGTTCCCTTCGAACCTCTTGCGTATCCATCTGCGCAAACACAAGCTCCCACGCAAATGTCCTGTGCGCAAGAGGCTGGCCTTTTCCTGTTGCCACAGCTCCTATAGCAGTGACCCTGGCATTCACTGTACTCTTCGTTCTCTTGGCATGACTCCGCACTGCGTAAACCTGCCACGTCAAAAGCATGCATTCAGATTAAAGGAATTGACACGCTGTGAGATATTTTACGCCAGCAGATATACGCGGCGTTACTCGGAAAGAGAATATTTTCGCAGTTTTTTTACAAATAAAAACTTTGTTATTTAAATAATAATCGATAAATTTTATTAATTCCTTTCTAATACTTCATAATATTTGAGAGAAAAATTTGAAGAAAATATCGAATTTCTACAGCGTCCAAATTATTTATACGTTTTAATTTTCATTAAATTTAGCCCACTACATGCTTCGGTAAGAAATGTTCCAGAGCTGGGACTGTACACGAGATACAATCCCATATCTGGAATTAATTGGAAATCCTTTTTAGAGCAGAAAAAATCAATTCCGAAATTATCTGAATTGTTACGAAAACCGCACCAATAACTTCCTTTGAACTTCTCATTGTTTGCTACCACAATTCGCCTATAATCTATTCAGTTATTTGAATTTCTGTAGCATATAACGTAATTACTTTTCAATTTTAATAATTTATATCGGGAGTTTCTGATTAAATCATCGTTTTCGCAAGCTAGAGTACGACTATCCACAATACCAGCAAAGTTGAAATCCAGAAAATCAATATCAAAATACAAATGCTTAATTTGGCTGAATTGAATTCTAATTTTGAATGCTTTTACTAAAATTGCAAAAAGAGAAATCCTACTCATTCTATAAACATTTAAATAGAATGTGTAAGCAAAGGGAGTGAAATATTCCATCCCAAATAAATCATTGCGCACATTCACAACAGTCGTAAATTTCTCCATTATCATCTAACATCTTTCTGTTTCTTTTGAATGAATGGTCGATCACGTGACCACATTCGTAGTACATGCGGGGACTTAGACTTGTCGAAATTTCAAATTCAAGATTTTATCTGGGTTAACGAATATATGATTCACAATTTTCATTAAAAACAGCATATTTGTAACTTGAAGATAAATAGCATTTTCTGAAAAACTTTGCTGGCATCATGCATAAATCACACAGCTATGGAAAAATTTCTCATTTCAAAACATTACGACTCTAAAGTAAGAGAGGTTATTCAATAATATGTTTTGCAACGATCTCAGTTTCTTTAAAAGGTCTTTTGCTTAAGTTGAATTAGCTTTCTACTAGTTGAAGTACATGCGCTAACATTTTGCATTTTATCCCATAGATGATCTCAAGAAACTTCGTATAAAGCGATGAGCAGTTGCTGATTGAAATGGACTCCACAAAATGAAATAATAGGCTTTTTCTAAACGCGGTGAAATCCAAAGCTTGTTGGCAAAAAGGTTACTGAAACAGTCGAATGCACGGGGTGGTTATAACTTCCCTTACGAACAGCATACCACAGGGCAACTGATGAGCGAATGGCGACTAAACTCGGTGTACAACATATGAACGAAATGCGCTCACAGAATTAAAAAAAAGAATTCAAATGTTTACTAGAGGGTGCTCTTTCTGAAAAAATTTCAAATTTAACACAATTAACCACAGAAACGGAATACATGAACAATATCAATGCTACAGAACAAAAATTATAAGTACTAAAATGAGAAAAAAAAACTGGAAAAGCTGAAAACTCCACAACGCTTCATTTGCGAAGCATCGAAGCCGATCAGTTACGAGCACACTGTCCATCGACTTGAATTTCCACAGGTGAATGAGGATGGTCATATGGAATATCTTTCCTTACATCGCCCTGGACACGATTAACAACTGTTCCTCGAGCGAAATTCCGTCGTAAAAGATTCTTGTTTCTGCAAATTGTTTTGTTTTTGTTTTCTGTTTGTTTGTTTTTCCTTTTCGAACTGCATATTGTTATTTTTTCCTTATCTTTACTAAATGAGGATCGGTGACGAGGTGGTCAGAAACTAGTCAATAAATGTTAATTTCATTTATGCATTCCGTTTTGGTCGTTTATTGTGTTAAATTTAATGCTTTTTCAGAAAAGACACCCTCTGGTGGACATTTTGGAACTTTTTTTTCGAAATTAAGTGCACATTTCGTTGTAAGTCTATACGCCAAATTTCGTTGCAATTCGTTCATCCATCCGTGTTGTGGGATGCTGTTCAAAAGGGAATTTTAATTATAATCCCCTTGTATATATTCCGAATTGTAATTTTCTGATATCTTCCGATTTCTTCCTTTTTTACATCAATGAGCAAGTGTTATCAGACACAAAAACGAAATTCACATGTCCATGTTTAAAATGAAAACACAGGATCAGAAATAAGTTATGACAAGATTGTATTTTTACAAACGCAAATCAAATCAGTCTTATTAAAAGAGTGTGAAAAGTGATACCTTTCAACTCTGCAACACAAGATGGAAGCTCCCCGGCCCATCCTTCGTTCCTAGAGCAGTGATAAAGACCTCGGTACATTCCACTGCACATAACAAAACAGGCGATGTTTTCATTTCCATCATCTTCGCAGTAGACTGTCCCGTTGGTCACGGTCAGGCTGCATTGCGACTTTACTGGAAAAAGAATACTGCAATTAAGATTTCAATGGAAGCAGAATATAAAAAGTTAAGAGGCTTTGAAGCTGTACGGCAACCAGCTAGCATGAATCCAAGTTTTTTCCTTTTAAAGTTTTTAAGTTTAGTTAAAAAATTTGCCGATAGATGGTGATGCTGACAGTAATGTAAATAAAGGATTAAGTGAAAAACAAACAGTTTTTTCTAACCTTTTAAACAATAAAAATCACAATATAAAAATTTTTCTACAGAATTGGCTGTTCAGCTATCTACTGCTTGTCAAAACACTAAACATTCCTTTTAAAGATTTTTTGAGGTTGCGCATTCTGATGGTTTATAAGTGGGGAAAAAATGAAGGTGACTTCAATGTCATCTATCGACAATTTTTTAACTTAGAAAGAAAAAACTGCGAGAGAGAGAAAAAATTATGCCCTGTCACATGAATTTGCTATAAGAATTATTTATTTTAACCGTAACCATCTTCTTGTTATACGTTTTTGAAAATCGTCCGTTTAATTCAGAACACCTTGTATATATCTTTGCATATGTAAAAATGCGAGTGAATAGCACCCATTACCACCAGGAAATTGCAGAGACAATAATTCAACGATATCAGAAATTTTGAATTAAAAGAATACTTTATTTTGTAAAAAATAAAAAATAAGTCCCTGAATGATTTTGATGGAAGAAATATCACAAGCAAATGAAATTCCTTGCATTAGTTAGGCAAAGGCTCTCAGCTAATCTGAGATTCTCAAGAAACTCATTTCAAAGTAATTAGAAAAGTCTTTGAGGTTGTATATGTATGCATCTTCCTCAACTCCTGCTAAGTGATTGCACCGATTTCAGTCGTGCATTTACTCTTTAGAACAAGAGAAAGAATTCAAAGAAAGAAAAAAACATATCAAACTGCACAAATTAATGAAATATTCAGTTGATTAGAAATTAGCCGGTGTTTTACTTTCTTATTTATATCAAAATTCCCCGAAATGAATGAAGTTAAATACAAATATGTAAAAAGAAATTCTCATTCAACTTACGTGCATTTGGCTTTTCTTGGCTAACTATTAGTCCCAATAAAGAGAGCAACAAGTGCCTAATGTTGTACAACCACATATTCAACCGTTGATTGCAAGAACCAGGCTCATTTTACGACGCAAGCAAGGCTCCTTTGTGTATGCTCTTGCTGAGTAATAGAAGGCGAAATCAGCAGAAAAACAGGTTGCTGATAAGATAGCCATTTGCTGAGAAATGTCTCAAGAAAGCTGAGGAAATGTCAGCATTTGCATTTTTTTGGCAATTTTACTGATATACGATCTTATTAAATCATTATTGTCATTCCCATAAGGAGAATGAAAAGGGGGAGGGTGTGACACTGTAATCGAGTAACTGTCAAAACATTAGGAATCCAGCTTTTGAATAGTGTCTAGTGAGAAACCCGATTACTTAAAAAAAGAATGCAAAGAGCTGGACAGACGAAACTTGATACGTGACACTTGCATCAAAATTGATGATATCTATACTCTTTTTGGCGAAATCTTCTTTCAGTTTAATTGCAAATTAAGGATAGCTCGAAAATCGAAATTCATTTGTCTATGAATATAATAAAGCTCCAAGTGTGTGTGTGTGTGTGTGTGTGTGTGTGTGTGTGTGTGTGTGTGTG
>JAOUZG010025848.1:3293162-3310551 GCA_026289955.1 Argiope argentata
GCCGCCTTGAAGTGCAGGCGTCTTTTATCTATTGACAGGGACACATCTGCTTCTTTCCCTAGTTTTTTGTTCCAACACATGTCCAGTTCAGTGAAGACCTCACAAGTCGTCCAGACACGCGTTAGCCTGACCACGGTACTTAAATTTGAATTCCAGGTGTCTGCATTCTTCACATTTTACAAATTCCTCCGCTATCTGTGGTTGCTTTCCCGTGGCAACTTAGTGTGCTATATTTCTTTTTGTCACTTATTTGAAGACGTCACAGTACACATAAGACTTTAATGTTGATTAGCTCTGTTTTCAGGACTCATAATTTTAAAAAAAATCCTAGGTTTTTGTAAAAAATATTTTTTATATATTATTTGCTGTTTGATCATTTCCATTTTAATTTAAAGTTTAAATTTACAGCAGTTGGCAGAAAATTAAGGAGGTACATAATACGTTTTGGCTTATTGTCTTTATAATAGTAATAATTAATTATATGTCTATCAAAATTTGAAGTTTAAAAATGTTTTGATGAAGAAGCTATAAAAGGACTAGTTGTTTAAAATATTTAATTTCAAATTTCAAAGCGCATTAAGATTGGTGAACCGACTTTTATCCAAATGCGGAAAATAGAAAATTATGCCAAAACAAAAAAAAAAGGGATTATGATTGATAAAGCATACATCACTGATAAGCAATAATCACTGAATGATTTGGTATAAAACCATTTTTAGATCAAATCATTCAGTGATTAAAACAATTCTTTATTCTCATTATTATACGACAAAATTAAGAACTTTTGAACTTTAAACTTTATCTAGACTTACTTATTAGACATTATTTTAAAATATATTTTTCATTGAAATGCAAATATAGGGCTCATATTATTAGAGAACGTAGGGTTTGATCATTTGTTTTCTGGTTAAGAGTCTCCGGCAAGGCCCTTGCCCGACTTTCTTGTACCCTAGTGCAATATGGCGCAATTGGTGTTTTAAAGAAATCCAAACGAGCATTTCGGGGGTCTTTCTTTTACCGATTGAATCAAAATATTGAATAAATTTACAGTTCTAATGTTAAAATTGAATGCTAAATTTCATTTTAATTCTTAATTTAGTTTCATATTTTTTTTAGTTCTCATCAAAGAATTAGACGTCAGTGTAAAATGCATGCAATATAAAGTACATGTATTACATGGGCTTTATTGTACAATAAAAAAATAATGATCCGCATTTGTATTTTGAGTGACTCGTTTTCTGTCTATAAGGTTTAAATCTGAAACAGATTTACAACACTCACTTCGAATGCTCAATTTCATTCGTGCGTGCGGAATGCTTCAATTTATTTTACATTTCCTTTCACCTGAAAGAATTGCTTCTCATCGACGAATTTTTAATCAGAACCTGAACATTTTGTGAAAATACCATCTAACAAATTTCCAGCCTGTAACTTGTTGCTTCTGAGAGTTACTGCGGTCATTGTAGAGCTGTCGCAATTCCATTTGTTTTTTTGATCGGTGCGGTCTGAAAAGAGTGGGATTCTCAAAATCTCAGTCGTCCACTTTATTACATTTTGGATAAGAGGAGGCTCGGAATGGAAAATACTCTGTGGTTGCAGATCTTATTTAGGAAGATTATCATCATTTTAATTTCTAGAATAATATAAGAGCATTTTAGGTAAAGATGAATTTTCGAGAGATTTTAAATTACTTAATACTTTTACTTAGTTGCAGATTTAAAATGAAACATTTTATAAATCCATACGCGAGTCAGACTCTTCAATGTATACGATGGGGTTATAAAAAACCAATGCAGGCAAATGAAGGGATAAAACCAATGCATGTAAATGAAGGGATAGCTTAATCGGAGGAATTGTATCTTGCAATAACTACGAATTAAAAAAGTCTTAAATCTTATGATTAAATATTAAGATATAAGATACCATAAAATTAAAGATAGGGAATTTCATATTCAAGATCTAATTGTTTTTTTTAAATAAAATGCATTGTTTTTTAAGCCCAAAAATATATTGGGGGGAAAAAATAAATCTATGGGCGATCTAACATTCAAGCTGTCCGTTTTTTATATTTTACGTGAAATAATAAGTGTGTACATATATTTACAAAATATTCTCTCCATCCTTCTTAAGAAACAACATCATTGTACTTTTTCCGGATTCTGTATTGTTAGCGCCTGAATTAAAGTAAATTTTTGTTTAGTCCTCGCACTTTTCTTCTGAATTTGTAGTCGTTGTTGCAATCCTTTCTCAACAAATATTTTAGGTATTGGACTATGCAGAAAAATATTTTTTTGGTGAAAACATCGAATGTTTTTTATATATATTTATATTGTTAAAAAAGTTTCTTTTGTAAAACTTTTTCTTTCCAACATTCATTTTGTACAATTTCTGGTATAAAATAGTAAAAGCAGATATTTATTCTTTTAGCAAGACACGCCATTCTGGCTCACTCTGTGATTCTATCAGTAATGAATCCATCTAGAATATAAAATAACTATATTTTTTCTAAAATTAGAAATCAGATAAACTAAATTTCAAGAGTCTGACAGAGGTGGCGGCAAAGATTAAAGAAATAGATTCAAATATTGACAATTTTTTATAGTTAATAAAAGTAGCTATAAATGATTTTTTTTTCTACACCTTGTAAAGTTCTTACAATAAAAGAGAGAATTAGCATCTGAATAAAAAAAGAAGCTAAACAATATTTTATTTTTCTTACTTCAATATAAAATTAATTATTTTGAATTATTTTGCAATCAAATTAAAAATATTTTGCTCGATTCCCATCGGGTTTGTCTTGCTTCCCGGTCGACAAATCTTTGCCACTACCTCTGTCAGATGATGTTTACTGGCGTGAGCTCGAGACAAAAGAAATGCTCGGCTGTTCGATGTTGAGTTTTTCCCACAGTGCTCCTCTGTAGATTGTATATTTTAAACATTTTAACAAAATGTAGGAAATGCTGTTGCCTTCGTTGCATTTAATGCACAAAGGATTGTCTGAGAGGTTAAACGTCGTGGGGTGAATTACTCCACGGCAACGGCAACGTCGTGATGTTCCGGAGTTCCGCGATGTTCAATGGATAAGGGACTTTCCCAATGCATGACTGAAATCTGCTTAGAGAGCGTCCATTGGACAGATCGTATCTATTGTTTATTCTAACGTGATTCTAGACCTGAAATCGAAATATCAGCCAGTAAGAAAGTGTCAGTGACTTGAATCACACCCCTTTTTGAAAAGTATTGATCCCTGATATTTGTGACTTTTTGATATTGGTTACGTAATAACCGCTTCTAAAATATTCGTCATCCCTAGATGGCTGTCCCTCTACCGACATCAAAGGCGGCAGGCGCATGAGAAACAACTGTTAACATCACCACCAACAACAATAACTCATGCTGCACGCTTGGTTCAAATGTATCGTTCGACTCACTGGTGCGAGAGTATGTTTTGAAAACTTCTTAAGGTAGATAACATCCACTGGAGTGAAGTGTCACTTTTGTGCAATGGTTATGTTTCTCGAATATAAATCAGAACGTTGAAAGTTTGGTCTTTGAGAAATGAGTAACAAACCTTTCAAGACATTAAAAAAATGATGACAAATGATTCGAAGAGGGAACATTTCCATTCAGAAGATCTTTATAAACGAAACTTGCATTAGAAGTGGTGTATCGCCGTCTAATCTGAAACCTTCCTTCTTGCAGCAAACTTTGCATCCATTTAGCGGTTTTGCCTGTAATGCCAAGCTAGAAACTTTTGTAAAAGGGGACTCTATCGGAACTGAGTAAAATGTACTTTTGAAACAGGGACTAATATTATTTATTTCTGTTGTTGTTGTTGTTACTAATGGCCCTTGCCATGGATAAGCCCCCCCCGCTAATATAGCTGTAGATTTAAGCCGAAAGGAGCTTCTCTCTCTCTCTCTCTTTTTGAAGTAGAGTCACCTAAGGCTAGTAGGTGTGTAGCTAAGTCGTACTCACCAAGAGTACGACTTAGCTACACATTCACCACATTTGCTTGCTGAGCTCCTTTTTGCAGAGGTACTCAGTCACACATCTCACAGATAGCACACAGAACAACCAAGCCCGAACTAGGACTCGAACCCAGGACTCCCAGAACACGACTCCAGAGCCGGCTTTCTGGCGTAACCTCTGTACCAGAAAGCCGGCATATTTATTTCTTCTTTTTATATGTTTCAAATTTTGCTGAATAGATTTTATATGCTGCTTTTTTGGTTATCTCTGAATAGCATAAAATCGTGTTGGCTTGTGTTGATTTTGTTGTAGTTAGTGAATATTGAGTGATACGCTAAAATTCGTGCAGAAATTTTACAAAAAACTGAAATTAGAGTTATTTGTTTATAGGAAGTTATTTTTGTTTTACTCTTGTTTGGTTTTTAGATTGGAACTCTGATGAAATGTTTCCAATAATTTGGAAGCAAAAAGTGACAAGTCTACTACTGTCTCTTTTCGAAACGTTTTACTCATAGATTTAAACCATTTAGAGACTTAAGCATACATGAATATTGCACAGTTTGGGGATACATGGCAAATATTTTAAGCCATTCGAAATATTTTTAGGGTTTAGTGGTTGTATGTACAAATATTAAAAAAGCACTTCGATATCCATTATTTCAAAAAAATAGTCTTGAAAATCTCCATCAACTTTTTTAAAAAATATGCAACAATAATAACTAAGTATTTAAATTTAATAAAATATTCTGCATCTTGAGGCAGTTTGATATCCCCCTCCGTCCCTCACTTTCTGAAGAGAGGTGTTTTTTTTTTTAACACGTTGATGTTCCTTCTTTCTTTTTTTTTTTTCTTTTTTTTTCTAAAGAATCTAATGAACTGAAATGAAAAGATTGCAAACATTTCATGTTTTGATATCTCCCTAACCCTCTGTGTTCCTAACGTTTAAGCTTATTACCAGACATGTTGAAAATATTTGGTGACAGAATTTAAACTTAAGTTAAATTTTATAATATGGAAACTACTGGATCTACATCCTTGGTTTGTAGTTCTGATGTTGCAGCATTTGTCGACGCCTTGGAAACGATTAACTACAATGAATCCGAATGGTATTATTATTATTATTATTATTTTGCTGTAAAATCATCGTAAATAGTTGCAAAATTCTCCATCCAGAAGAAACTCAAAAAATATTTTGGACAAATGTTTAAATGATAAGATTTTAAAAATCGTGATGCATTTTAAATAGTTAGCAATCACTCAGTAAATGTTTACAGAAACCTTTCCGTGGTTTACAGGAGTTAAGTTTACTATGAAAATCGATTAATTTTTTCTAATAATTCTACAATTTTCAAATAATCCAGACATTTTTTGTATATTATTTATTGTATTGTTAAATTAATCATATTTATTTTATTTTTCGTTATTTATGTTTAACAATACTCAATATTATATGAAGTTCCGTTTTTTTCGTTCCTAGCCTGTATCAAATCTGCTATATATCAGATATAATCTATTCAGTAAAATAAAAAATGAAAAATTATTAAATGCTTATAGATTTCTTAATATCTGCTCAATGTTTGTGTTCTTAATGTGTTACTTTAAAGAAAACTTTTTTGTCATCTTAGTTAGTCAAAAAATTGTGTAAAAAAAGCATTTTTGTCAATATATACAAAATTGTCAAAAAAGATGGCAATTTCGTCACCTTTTTAATTTATCCTCAGAAAGATTCTTGAATATAGATTATAACCCATTCAGATTATTACATTTGTAACAATAATATCAAGTGTTGTTCCAAAGCTAAATGATAATTTAGCAAATAGCATAGGAACTGTTTAAAAAAAGTACTTTTCCGTGATCCAAGCGCAAGTGAAAATTGTCATGTAATGGAGAATTCCGCAAAATTTCTTTGGCCCTTTTTCGCTTGAACCCAGATAACGGAAAGGTATCTTAAAAAGTTATATCGTTTTTACCATGTATTAAAAAGAACAGTAGCTAATTTTAGTAATCATGTTCTAGTATTTTCATTTTTGAATGAAATGCAAATCTTGTGATTCCGAAATTGTTTACCTAATTTGATGTACATTGTATTATACAATCATAATCAACTTTTTAAATCTTAAGACCTATTTTTATTTTAAAAATATTATTTTAATTAATGCTTTCTTTTTAATGATTCATTGATCAAGAATATTTGTATTTTTGATAAATGAATAATTCTAATACTTTATTCTAAAAAAAAAATTAAAATGTTTGCTAAATAAACAACTTTATGATATAATAAGTGTATTTTAATAATTAATATAAGTGCATATTAATTTTAAAACCATAAATGGGCTTTTGCCTATAATATACTTTCCATTTGCTTTACAATGTTTTTTTTTGTACCAATTTCTATTCTTTCATTCATAGAATTGCTTGTTTTTATCTGTGAGGAATAGAATGAAATGAGATATCATTTAAATTGATATTTTGATAATAATTTTAAATTGTAGGTCCCCTTTGGTAAATTTTGTATTGACAACTTTTTGTTTACCTAACTAAATAAAGTATTGCTGGGTCTGTCCTGAAAAATAACATCTTTCTGTTTCAAAATCCTATGGAAAAATTCTCTGATGCAAAATTTTGCTACTGATGACCTATATCTAAGCAATATTGATAATTTGACTGTGAAAGGTCTGAGCCTCATGAGGCAAATCACCTTTTGGTGAAACAGTTTTTTACTTGTTACTAAAGATGTACATAAACTTTTTTTTTGTTTTGTGGCCTGTATGAGGGTAAAAACTGATTTTTTTTTAATAAAGTAAATTTTAAATCTCAAAAGGGTTGTCTCCCTTTTAGCCTAGAAACTGCTCAACAGCATGTGTTTATCTTATATATATATTCTAATTTGATTGTTTTATAGCATTATACCTTATATATTTGTCTTTATACAATATAATATGTTAATATAATTAACGCCTTATGACCTCGTATAGTATCAAAAGAGTTGAATTATATATGAAGTGTTTTTAGCTATTAATGTATTTGTGCAGATTTAATAGATTTCACCCAGAGTTCTAGAATTTCAGCTTTGTAATCATTTTATTGTGAATATTTTATTACTCTTATTTTGAATTTTGATAATCTGTAAACCTTATTTCTTTCTTTTCTTTCTTTTTTTTTAGTTATGATACTGGTGAAAATGTTGTTATTTGTGTATCTGAACCCGACATGAACATTACTAAAGAAAGTGAACTATCTGTAACTGATATTGAAGATGCCTGTGCAGAAACTGGTAACAATTATTTCAATCCTGACACAAGAAAATTGAAAGCTGTCATGCAACAGCTTGTTTCACAGAAGAAAGCAGTCATTGTTAAAAAATCTCTCACTAACACTAAAGGCACAAAACAGTTTAAGAGTGATGTTTGGAACTGGTTTGGTGATGTGAGACTTTTTATATCTGAGAATGATGCTGAGAGGTTAAAGATACCTTATTACATGCGCCTCTGTGGAGATGAACAGGCCATGATTTGCAAAGTCTTTGTGGGTTGCTTTCGTTGTTCAGCATTGTTTATGTATGATGCTCAAAAGCATTCAACTTCAACCCTTCGCTATCATGTCAGAGCTTGTAATAGGCCTAAAGAATGGTGAGTATTTTTATATGCTTTCTATTTAATAACTTTTTTTTCCAGGTTTGTAATAAATTTTTGGTTAAAGTGAAGATTAGTGTGCCCTCCCCCCCCCAAGATAGACACCAATATGGCAACCCAAAGGAACGCTCTTCCAGCAACACTAATTCTGTTTTGTTTACTATTTTTTAACAATGGTTGAGTTGAACATAAACTACGACTATTTTAAGAAAAATGTAAAATTAAAAATTAAAAAAATATTTATTAAGAATTTTAATTATAATTTAAAGTTTTTCAACTACTAATAAGACACTGCAATTTTATTTTTAATGTGAATACAAATAGAAAATCTTTATTCTTTTTGCAATTCCAGAAAATGAAAAAACAGACAAAGCCACCAAATCAGCAACTTCTCCCATAAATATGACTTACCTTCACACACACACACTTTATAATGGTTCTTTACTCAAAATGGCTCACAGAGTGGGATCTTGAGATACAAACCAAACTCCATGCTATCAAACCAATTTTACAGTCTTGATTTTCATTTAAAAAAATAGAAATGCAGGTATTCATTTGTCACTTTCCCATTGATTATACTAGATTCACTCATCTTCATCTTTTACTTGGAAAACAACCACATCTATCAAATGTCTGTTCACCAAGATTTGTCTAAGTTCCCATGCTTCAGTGTTCAGTGCTTATGGTTTTTTCAAATGTCTTCCATTTCTTTATCAATGTTACAAGGAAAAATCAATCATGTTAATCCTTTTGATTTTTAAAAATCTATCAAATTTTATTTCCTCATTTAAAGAATGTTTATTTTCTTAAAAAGTATCATTTATAACCTTTCTTAGTAAAATTTTATACTCTCATATTGCTATGATTTTAATTCACTGATTGGCACAACATAGTCAACCTCTTTTGTGCCTATAAAAAACAAATCAAAGTTTAAAGAGGCAAGAAATTTTTTTAGAGTGAAGTACTTTTTATTGGAAGATATCTATACAAATAAAAATGAATTGGCAAATGTGTTGCTAAGTGCAAAACTAAAGAACAGCTAAGGCTAAACTGTATTCTACTTTTTTTTAAAAAACATTTTTAAGACATGAGGAAGGTTCTTATGGTGAGAAAAAACAAAAACATTGCAAAGAAAATAGTTAAAATGACACTTTTCTGCCAAAAATCTTCATCCCCTCCCACCCCACAAAAGGAATAAGATTGCAGGAAGTAATAAATTTTAGTTCATTGAAAAAAAATACAGGAAGTCAGTTGGTTTTCATTTATATATTCTTAGAAAACAGGAAGTTTAAAAAAGAAAGACAATAATTGCTTTTATGCAGTTTATGCTGATTGAAAACATATTTTTCCAAACAGATGAGGATTTAATTTTTTTCATTTTTATTTGAGGGTGTTAAATTTTTAAAAAAGTTTCTATTGATTGTGTCCTGGTATAAAATTTTTTTTATTGTTGTTCTTAAAGATAAAAATTCTTTTTTATAAATAAATGCAGCATGAAGAGCTCTTCATATGTCTATTTTATTCTTGAAGGATTAAATGATTCTTTGAAAAATTTCCTTACCCCAACTAAAGTAGTAAATTCTTGTATTTGATTAAAAATTTAAAACGCTGCCCCTCTAACTGCCAAACATTTGACATCAATCAAAATATAAGAAAGGAGTCCTAGGATTATCTTTAGTATGCCTTCAAGTTGATTAGGCTGTACGGGTATTTAATCTATGCCTCCCAAAATAAAGTTTTGGGAGAGAAAAAAAAAATAAGAAAGGGAAAAAAAGGGTTTGTAGAAAGAAAAATAAAGAAGAAAAAACTGGTTTGAAGAAAGAAAAAAGAAGGGTTTGTGTGTCATCTATTCAAAATGCAATTGTTGGTGAATTAAGAACATATAAATCAGTTGATTATGTAATTAACCAAGATGATGTTGTCAATTATCTACCAGAATTTTTTAACTCACTGGATTTCCCGGGATTATAGCCTCATAATTTTCAATTAAAAGTAAGATTGTTGATCATAATGCCATGAAATATCAACCTGCTGTATCTTTGTAATGGCACATGGCTAGCAGTAAAAATATTGCTGAAAAATGTGATCGAAGCAACCATTCTAAAAAGAAAATATAAGGGAGAAGATGTATTGATACCTTACATCCCAATTTTACCAACTGACTTACCATTTGAATTTAAATCACTGCAATTTCCAGTGTGGCTTGCTTTCACTATGACCATAAATAAATCACAGGGTCAATCGTGTTTTTGCGGCATTCATCTTGAAAACCCATGCTTCTCTCATGGACAGTTGTATGTTGCCTACTCCGGCGTTGGAAAAATGTCAGCTTTATTTGTTTATGCACCAAGTAATCAATCCAAAAATAAGATTTACCATAAAGCATTATAATGAAAATATAATCACATTTTTACTTAAGTCTTTCAATGTACAAAATAGGAAGTTTATTTTTGTGAATAATCATTGTTTAGTATAAAGACATAACTCAATGTATAAAGTGATAACTGTGAAACATATTTTTTACCTCCCACCTTCCATTAGACTATGAAATGCCAATAACTTTAGACAGTACAAAGTCTGTCGGAGCAGCAATTTATATATAAATATTTAGCTTGTTTGAGTGTAAACAGGCAGTTTTTAGCTTAAAAGAAGACTGAGCAAAACACATGAAATTAATAAAAGGGTTTCTCTTTATGCATTTAGTTTTTAAATAAGAAGCTGTTTCCAGGTGCAATCTTATTTTTATAAAATGAATATTTTTACTTCATTTCACTAAATAGATAAAATTATCAATAAGTTAATTATAAATTTGAAGAAAATTTAAGCATTAAATAACTAAAGAGAAGAGAGAGAAAGTCAAATATTAGAATTTTTAACTTATGATTGATGTTTGTTCATTAAATATGTGATTAAAGTTTTAAAAAATATATCGACAAATTATTTTAACTGATGCATTACTAAACATAATAATTGTATTTATTTATATAACTTTATAAAAAGTACTTGTAAGTAAAGAATTTCCTTTTGATAATTAATTTCTACAGCTATCATCACTGATCTAGCAAAAATCCTGACATGTGTTCTATTTTAGAAAATCCTTTTAACTTTTTCTTTAAAATGTGAGTGAATGAATTATGTCTTAACTAGCATATGATTTTCTAATATACTTCAATATATGTTAAAATTTTTAATCTTCTCTAAAATGTTTATTATAAACTAGTACATTTGGACTATTTGTATAATAAGGATATACTAGCCGCCTTTTATGATCAACCAGATGGAACCTCTGTATTGATTTCACTTTTTCCCCCCTCCTCCTCCTTTTTCTTTTTTTCTTTCTTTTTTTTTTTTTTTTCCATATGAAAAAAGTTTATGGTCTTTGCATATAAGAATATATATCATCTGCTCCCTTCTTCCTATTTTTTTTTTATTTTGCTACTAATTACTATGAAAATGTGTGTGTTGACAATCTATAGACCAGTAATTTGATATATATCTTTTCCAACAATGGAATGCATAGTTGGCCTAAAATTCATAATTTTCATTGCTTTTGCAAATATTTGATCTTGTGATTTCTTTCCATTGGTAAAAGCTAAAGAAAAAGTATTCTGTTCAATATCTGTGTAGTTTACACATTTTCTTAAAAAAATGAAGTTACAATATTATGAAATTTAAGATAGATGAACTGTAGATTTTTGTTATAATGTTGTGTTTTTAGGGAATGTTTATCTTAGATGGATTCATTTACTCATTAAATAAAACTCAAAAAATACCTTTAAAATAACATGGTGTTAATATCTGACAATTAGGTGGCATCATGAATCTGAAGTTATATTTCACCAATTTATCTTAAATAAAATATAACCAATATTCTTGGAAACCAGTTAGTCGCCTAAGGTGAATATTTATCAAAAGAAGCAGAATCTTCCAATCTAAATTACTGAAACGATTTTGACAATTAATTCAGCACTTTGCAAGCATAGATAGATAACCAAAAATTTTTATCATTATTGTGCAGATATGATTTAAAAAAAAAAAACTTTAGTTTTTAATAAGATTTATACAATCAGAATTGGTTGAAATAGCTTTATTTAAAAATATGTAACTGAATTCTGCTACAAGCATTCTCTATACACATTGTATAAAGAAGTATTGCTTTTTTCAATTTTTCTTAAAAAGCGAATGAATTGTAGCAGGAAATGTTTGTCATATTTGGAACTCATGAACTTCTATACGAATTCAAGAAATGACATAGCTGGGCTATTGATCAAAATTGGCAATTGATTAATTGTTTATCCTTATTATTTGAAGAATATAGGTCAAAACTTTTAATTTTAATATAATTATTATTTATCTTTAATATTTCAACATACCCTTTATCTATACTTGAATGTGTATTTTCAGAATTTTTTTATCCCCCTTCCAATATTTAATATGAAAAGGATTTTATTTTTATCATAAAAATATATAATTTTTCTGAATAATTATTTATGCTGCTTCTTAAGTGTAGATTAGAACCATATTGTATTATTTCCAAACTTTTCACTGTTATATAATGTAATATTTGTGTTGTTTGTGCTGATTAGGAAAAGGGTGGAGAGGCATTATAAAGATTATATTCATGATTGGAAAAAAAAAGATATTCACGTGTTTTTTTTTTTTTTTTAATGAAAGAACAAAATTTTAAAGTCTTTCGAATTACTAAATCATTAGACTTTATCTGGTATAAAAATTTCTATAACTGCATTAGATTACAACATGTTTTATTTGAAATCAGATAATTATTTTATTTCAATTTTCCTGTTGATATTTTTTATTTTGCTGAAGTTTTAATTAATCTTAGGCAACTTATTTATTTAAATTTTATAGCAAATATAACTGTGTATGAGCATTCCTGTATTTATTTTGATGTTTTTATTTACTTGTAACACTTTCTTTTACAGTATTTTTGTATCTGAAGACAGAATGGATGATGAATCTTCTGAAGTTCCTGAAAATGAAAGACAACAAGGTCCTTCTACTGGATCAGCACCAAAAGCCAAAAGATTCAGGACAGATCCCCGTAAACAGAAAGAAGTAATTGAGCAACTTTTCCAAAAACAAAAAGCAGTTGTCACTCGCAAATCATTTATGAATATGAAGGGCAACAGACGGTTTAAAAGTGATGTATGGAACTGGTTTGGTGACATAAAATTGCTTATTAGTCGAAGTGAAGCTAAACAACTTAAAATTCCTTACTACATAAGGAGGTGTGGAGATGAGCAGTTAGTACTTTCTAAAGTATTTGTGGGATGTTTCAAATGCATGGCTTTATTTATTCATGATTCTCAGAAGTCTACATCAACTCTCCGATATCACATCCGTACGTGCTCACGTCCTAAGGAAAGAAAAAAACGAACGACACCCAATATCATATTTTTTCCAAACAAAACAAGTCCTAAAGAACCAGAAGCATTCAATGATGCTGATGCTATTCCAGCCCATGAAAAGTTGTTAAATTTTGCTTTAAGTTCTGAAAGTTCTCTGGAAGTTATTAAAGATCCAGAATTTCACAAAATTTTACAAATGTGTATTACAGTTGGTGCTATTTATGGAGATGTAAATATTGATAGCCTTTTGTGTGCAACACCTACTTTAACAAGCTTTATTTTAAATGATTTATATGTTACTACCGTGAATGCCTTTTACACTGAATTTCAACATTCCTATGGAGCCACATATAAGTTAAATATCTGGATTGATGAACAGATGAAGTCTCCTTTTATAAGTGTTTACTGCAATTATACGAATACTAATGGCCAATTGAAATCTGTAATTATTCATACTGATGATTTTGATTATGAATCCAAAACTGCAGACAATGTGAGAGAGTGGTTTGCCCATTTCTTGGCTGATCAACCAGTCATACCATTTAAACGTCTCATCGTTATAGACCATGAATCAAATCTTGTTACCACATTTAAGGATGAGCCTTGTATTAAATGCTCAGTCCAGCCTTTAACAAACATTTTGCAATTGGTGGCAAGTAAAGGTGCTACCAATACCAACAGCGAGTTACCAGATTTTACAAATTTGCTCAGCAATTGTGTAGATCTCGTAGATTATTTTGAACGCATTTATGATCAATTCCAACTTCCAGAAGAACTTACAAAATGCACTGATGATAAATGGACTTCTATCTTGGCTTTATTTCGCTCAATAGATAATCAGTATGAAAACATACTGAATGCTCTTAATGCTACTAATGCAACACATTTGCTGTCTGTGGAAAAATCGACCATTAGTTCGGTGGTAGAATTTTTCAAATTATTTGAGGATGCTATTATTCAACTGTCAAGTTCCACAGAACCTACCTTGAATCTTGTGATTCCTTGGGTTGCCAAACTTCAAAAGCATTGCGCTGTTGATACGGATGATACTGCTGCCTTGAAGCAATTTAAAACTAATATTGGAATTGAAGTGAATGACCGCCTTGTCAAAATTATTAATGTTTATCATCGGATGGCTACATTCTTAGATCCCAGATTTAAGAAGATGGTATTTGGGTCTCCTACTGAGCATCACGATGCTTGTAACAAAGTAAAATGCCTTGTTAAAGAATGCATGGAATCTCCCAACATGGAAGATTTAGTTGACAGTCGGAAAACTCATGGTGAAACCAGTGATCGTTTCTCTGATTTATACTCTATAAATAGCTTTGATACCAGTAAATGTGAAAAGGCTGCAATGGAAGAAGTTGACAAGTACTTAGCTGAGCCATTTCATCTTGTCAGTCATGATCTATCTCAATATAATAGCTATCCAGTTTTGAAATACTGGAAGGATCATTCAGAAATGTACCCAAATCTTTGTAGAATAGCATATTGGCTTCTTTCTTGTCCTGCTAGCTCCAATCAAGAAAATGAAATTTTCTGGAGTAACAACTGGATAGTCAATTGTCCACGATTTCCTATACCACCTGATAATGTCAATAAAGTATTATTTGTAAAGACATTTCAAGGCTTGTAGAAGGAGAAAAATTCATGTACAAAACATTAATTTTGAATGCATCTAGTATGACGTATAAAAAGTTTTGAGAAGCAGTGTTAGTTATTAACTTATAAAATAAATTGTTATTTAAGTAATTTTTTTTATAGTTAATAAATTTTGAATACATATTATATATTTATTATTTGCTGTGTAGCAACTTTTACTCCCTGAAAATTCAATTATTAAGGCTTTATTAAAAGAATTATATTGGTCTAGTTAGTAAATAAATTTTATAAAAATACAAGTTCTATGATTAAAGAGTATTTGAGTAATATTTGTCAAGCATAATTGGCCAGATTCCTATTGCTTCATATATTATTTAAACATTTATGAAGATCAAGTATTTGTTTAAACTTGTGGGAATGTGAAGGCTGCACAGTCTAAGGTATGCATGCTTTTACTAATAAATAAGTAAAAGCATATGCATTTTCACAAAATTACTTTAAGAAATATCTTACATTATTAACCGGAAATTAAATTAAAAATATTAAACTGAATTGATCGCTTTATTGAGAGATAGGCTTCATAATATATATTTGTGCGCTGAGCAGAGCAGTCAAATGCTTAAATCCACCACTACTAAAAAGAATTATAAAACAAATGGTGAGCAATAGACATTATTTGGTTATACTTTTTCTTTTTTTTTTTGCAGATTGTATCTTAGCAACTTTATTTAATCCAGTGTTTTGTGCACATATGTAATAACTAGTAGTATATTGTAAGAAATTGAATGTGGTTTTTAGCCATGGCCAATTTCTCTGTCTGAATTTAAAATTTGATACTATGGGTCTACAATTCTAACATTGACAATAGCATTAATGTAAATTGGTGAAAAGGCTTTGTTTCAAATTTCATGCTTATAGTGAATAATTGTTTCATTGCATTTTTGTGTCGTGTTTACAAGGAGACAGATAAATATAATATAAAAAATATTTTTCAAATTTGGAAAAATCTGATTACTTTTGCACTAAATTTGGAAAATTCTTATTTTTTTTATTTGTTGTTGAAATTAATTTTGCTGCTGAGCATTAAAGAATAAATAATTTAAAAGGCACAACCTTGCCTCTACCCTTATGAAAATTATATTGATACTCAACAATTTGTTTAGCTACCTTATTAATGGATGAGTGACCAACTTGTTCAGGACTTCACACATATCGGGTGTAGACATATGGTACAATAGGAGTTGAGAAATTGAAGATATTTCTCTTCCTTAGGAATGAATATAACTTTTGCAATTTCTCAAGTCTTTTGGAAAATAATATTGTTTTATCAACAATATACACTGGAATCTTTGTTAGTGGAAAATGTTTCAGCAATAGTTTTAAGTATCAGCCTTCCAACTTGGATCTCCAGATATTTTCATTTTCTTTTAATAAGATTCAGTTTTTTTTTCTACTTAAATCTTCCATACCCCTTATCAACATTAACTTAATTGTCTTTCAGCATAGGGAAATGTTTCTGAATTAAAACCACTTTTTTTTCCCCAGTGTTAATTGCATCTCACTTTCTATGCTCTATGCATTCTAGAACTCAAGCACACAAAAAAATTGTCTTTGGGTGAAAAAATTCACTATCCCAAACCCTAATCATTAATACTATTTATTCAATTTTCATATTGTAAGTAAATTTATCATTGACTATTTATCTACAATTAACACTTGTCAACATTTGGCTCACATTTTCTAGGGAAATCTCAAAACACTCTCACTCAATCTTTATTTTTCTCTATAGAAAATACAATGCATACTTATTTGTTGGCTTTTATTTAATTCGAAAGTTCATGGACTCATTCACGATTCCTAGAAACATTATTAATACCACCTGCCTCTGATCACACACCATTGTAAACACATACTAAAAAGCACTGATCTAGGAAACAATTTCTTTGCCGAAAAGACCACAGCAGAATTTCTAAGCCACCAATTCCAATGAAGGCTTTCAAATAAAAAATTATAATCGGTAGTAATTTCAACTCCAACACATTGTATCATTGAGTGAAATGTTGAGAACATCTCTTTACATTTTCTAAACTTTAAAACATTCTAATTGTTACTTGGCTTTAAGCCCATTATTTATAGTTACTACATGAAGGGTCCCTTGCTCATTTGTCTTTCCTTCTATTTTCAAAACTAATCAGAAAATAAAATTTAAAATAGGCTACTGTGAATAATTGGATCAATTTCTCCAATTTCATTCATTTTATTTCACCTCTTTGCTATCGTGATCTCTCAATATTTGCTGTAAAAATATAATTTAAAGTAAAATTCCTTGATTGCACCACTAGCCATCATCAAGAACTGAAATAATTCCAAAATTGATCCACCTATTTGAAAATAATAATAAAGAAGAATCTCCAAGCCCTAACCACTGTTCCGTTGCTCAGAAAAGATCTCTCACTCAAGATCAAACAAAGTTGCCATTGAATTAAATTTTGCCGATCGGGGTGGCGCCCGAGCCTCGAACCACATTCCTTGTGTCCTAACCACTGTTCGAATTTTGTCAATTTTTAATAATAGGATATCTCAAAATCATCAAACTTATCATCATCGGTGTCCTAATCAGTACTGAAATTTATTATTGGGAGACAACAAAATAAAACTTTTGCAGAACCCTGCTTCAAAAATTAGTTCAATTTTCCCAACTTTAATTTACCAATTAAATTAAGATTGCATGAGTTAAGCATTTAGATTTCCTCCGAAGGTGGATAGACTATATGTTAAAATTATATATATATATATATATATATATATATA
>JAOUZG010025848.1:3315551-3326424 GCA_026289955.1 Argiope argentata
GTTCTTAAAGAAAATTTTACAGTTTTACCGTGAGAAAAAAAAATCGATTATTTCGAAGATAAGGACCCTTAATTATGTCACTTAATCTTATCAATCCGAGAAACGTGCATTCTCTTTAGCCCCTCTAGATGCACGCCAAGTTTTCCTGCCAAAGGTGATTAAATTGCAGTAAACCTACCATGTGAGCGCAAATGACACCCTCTAATGAGTTAGCGTTAATGAGACTGGGCGCAAGTGACACAATCCCAATGCAACGAATTGGAGAGATTGATGGGCATGAGTAAGACGTAGAATTTAAAAATTGTATTAATTATACTTATATTTTAGATATAAAGTTATTTTTGGTACAGTAAGACCCCGCTTAACGCTGTTTCGTTTAGCGCTGTTTCGGTTTAGCGCTCTTTTATTTCAACCCGGGGATTCCACGAAATCTCTCGCAGCATACGGGGATTCCCCGAAATATTATGCAGCGATAGGTTTCAAATACATATCCGAAAGAGTGTACTTGTATTTCTTGTTTGGTGCGGTATTGTACAGACATATTTTTATTATTGGAAACATTTGTTGACATTATTGTAAGTAGGTATTAATTTATATATTTAATACTATATTACATTGTCAAATATTTTGATCTTTAGTTTTTTACTATGGGTGATAATGAAAAAGAAAAGAAAGCAACCAGAAAAAGCATTTCACTCAAAACTAAAATGGAAGTCATTAGAAGATTAGATTCTGGTGAACGTCAAACTCTAATTAGTGCTTCATTGAATTTGCCAACTTCAACAATAAGGATTATCATGAAGAATAAAGAAAAAATACTGTCATCGGCAACTGCAACTTCGTCAAGCTCTGCAACTAGAATTACCCGTTCTAGAAATAATATCATAGAGGAAATGGAAAAACGACTGTCTATATGGATTGACGATGAAATTGACCGCAATATGCCATTAAGCCAATCTATCATAATCGAAAAAGCTAGAAGAATTTTTAATTACATTCAGGCTGAGACAATTGACAAAAGTGAAACTTTCGTTGCTAGTCGAGGATGGTTTAATAGATTTAAACATCGAAATAACCTTCACAACATAAAGATTACAGGAGAAGCAGCAAGTGGTGATACAAAAGTGGTGGCTGAATTTCCAGCAATATTTAAAAAAAAATTGAAGAAGGAAACTATCCTCCAGAATTGGTTTTTAATGTTGATGAAACAGGCTTTTTTTTTGGATAAGAATGCCGAAACGAACATTTCTATCCCGTGAAGAGAAACGGACATCAGGATTTAAAGCTGCAAAAGATCGCTTAACCGTTCTACTAGGTGGTAACACAAGCGGAGATTTTAAATTAAAACCATTACTAATTTACCATTCCAAAAACCCAAGAGCGATGAAAGGTATATCTAAATCAACTTTACCTGTAATTTGGGAGTCTAATAAAAAATCATGGATAACTGCGAAAATTTTCCAGGATTGGTTCACTGAATATTTCTGCCCGTCTGTTAAACGTTATAGCGAAATTAAAAAAACTTGAACAAAAAGCACTTCCGTTAATTGATAATGCTCCAAGCCACCCAACAAATTTATCAGACTTAACAACATGCATTCCAGTCGAAGTGGTTTTCTTGCCGCCTAACACAACTGTCTTAATTCAACCAATGGACCAAGGCGTTATATCAAATTTTAAGACTTATTACTTGCGGCGAACCTTTAAGCAAATGTTTCAAAAAACAGACGGAGAAGAAAACCAGTCCATAAGAGAATTTTGGAAAAACTACAACATCGTGGATGCTGTAGAAAACATAGGCCTTTCTTGGAATGAGGTAACAGAAAGATCTTTGAAAGGAGTATGGAAGAATATTTGGCCGGATTTAAGTAAGAGCGATGACATTGGACACTCTGTCGATGTGGATGAAATAGTGGAAGATATAGTGAAATTAACGAAGCAAACCGGTTTTGAAGGGGTAAATGTGGAAGATGTCGAAGAAATAATTCAAGAAGCAGCGGCTAGTCTTTCTAATGATGAGCTCAAGGAATTAACTGAACAAGAAGAAAACAAAAATGTTGACAGCAGTGATTCAGAAGAAGAGCAAAAAGAACTTTCGATGGCGTCTGTAAAAAGGGGTTTGTCTACCATAACGGAAATAATGGATCAATTCATTGAAAATGGTCCGAATTTTGACAGGAGCTCAAAAGTAAGGCGTCGTGTTAGAGATGCTCTATCCGTTTATGAAGAACTTTTAAGAGAACAACGCAAAAGAAAAAGGCAAACAACATTAGATGCTTTTGTCACAAAAAGGCAGAACACTGAAAATGCGGAAGGCTAACTAAATATGACTGACTTAGAATTTTATTTGTTTTTTTTAAAGAATATTCGTTTTGTTATTTATATTTTGTTTTTATTTTTGCAAGAAATAATAATGTGGTATTAATTTGGGCTTTAAGAAATAATGTTTGGTTTTATTTTTATTTAAAAAAAACATACTTTTTAAATTTAATACATAACCAATTTCCTAGCCATCTTCCCCTAATCCCAATATTTACATGTAAAGATAGCCTCGTTTAGCGCTGTTTCGCATTACGCTCTTCTTTGATGGAACGTATCCCCCGCGTTAAGCGGGGTCTTCCTGTACTACCAATGGATTAATGTATTAAAACCTGAAAATTTGTTTGGAATATAATATTGTAACGCTTTGGCCGGGACTACAGGTGAGTTGGGCCAAAGACAAACTCAGGTCATGGAGAAATAAAAATCTATTTATTCCCAGCTGTAAAACATATGTATTTCGCACAGGTACCCCTTCTTGATTAAATATTTTTATAAGTACATAAGTAGAATCCACACAGAGTTCCAGTAGGGAAAGGTGTTGCGCTTCAGATAAGTAAAGAGTCTCTCTCGGAGGTGAAGAGATAGGATGGAGTTCTGGAAACTCCCGCAAGATTCAGCCCGAGGTTCGGGATTCTCTGCTCGTCGATTTACCTGCTGTATTCACTGAAACGTAAGATGATGAACTGGCTGGAAGAGCAACTTAGAAGACAGCTGTTCAACTAATTGGAGGTCTCCGCAAAACTCGGATGAGCTTTCACACTTCCGATGAACTGCACGTGGGCTCAGCGACAGAGAGTGGCTGCCTACGGACACTCCAAATTCTCTCCTGAGAATTTTACACCGAATTCCAAGCTGAATTCTAGTTCCAATCACTAGCTTTCGCTTCGTTAGTCGGCTTCCACAGTCGGCTCTCTCTGTTGGCTTCCTCTCCTCGCTCCTCCAGTCGATTTCCTTTTCATCTCTGTCTCAAAGGCTGGCCCTCGGTGGCAAGTGAGCAATCAGGATAATTCCCAACTTTCATTGGATCATCTGACCTAGGTTATCTTTGCAATCACAATAGAGGAGGAAACAGCGACTAGCAAAGAGACGTGTTGGCTCCGTCTTGTCTGCTGCCTTTTTCTCAAGAAGAAAGGAATATCATCTGCCGCTGGTCACCATTGTGCCACCTTGAAGGGTAGGCGTTTTTTATCTATTGACAGGGACGCATCTGCTTCTTTCCCTCGTTGTTTGTTCCAACACATGCCCAGTTCAGTGAAGACCTCACAAGTTGCCCAGACACATTAGCTTGACCACGGTACATAAATTTGAAAGCAGGTGTCTGCATTCCCCACATTTCACAATTTCGTCCGTTATCCGTGGTTGCTTTCCCGTGGGAACGCAGTTTGCTATATCTCTACTTGTCATTCATCTGAAGACGTCACAACATGCGAAATAAATAAAAAAAATGAAAAACATTTATAAAACTATTCACCGTGTCTCAGATCGGACTCAGCGATCAGCAGAATGCTCTGAAATGCTTGGCCGTTTAATCCATCAATTAGGTAGCTGATGTATATGTTGGGAGCCATATACATTTAAGCGTAGAACAATACTATTCATAGTTTGAAAAGGGATTGATTCTGGTATAAAAGCAAGCATACTTTCAATTGGTGCGATTGATGTGCATCAGCAAGACGTGGAATTTAAAAATTATATTGGTTCTATTGATATTTGGAGATATAAATCTATTTTTGAATGTTAAAGAATTTTAATAATTCGTAGAAACTTTAGAATTTGTCTTTTGTGTATTTTGCAAGGAGAATTAAAAATGAAGAAAAAATATTTAAAACAATTTAGCGTCATTCAGATTCGGACCAGACATCTACAGAATGGTCTGAACTGCAAAGACGCTCATTCGTTCAGGTCACACATTCTTAAATAGCCATTTGCATTTCAGTTCTTAACTTCGATTTAAAAAAAACGTATTTGATATAGGATGGATTTCTGATCTTAAAGAATAATGTTACGAATTGGAGTTATTGATGCGCATGCGAAAGACATGAAATTAAAAAATTGTATTGATTCTATTAATATTTTAGATTAATAATTTTAAAAAAATTATTAACAATTAGTTATAAAAAGTAATTTTTTAAACCTTAGAACTAGTGTAATGTAGTACAAAAAATATTTTTTTTTCTATTCATTGTGTCTCAGATTCCACCTTGAGATCGACAGAATGCAGCAACGCCGCTCATCCCCTTGGATTGCACATTCTTCTATCGCTCTATGCATTTAAGCTTCTAAGTTGGATGAAAAAAATCACACTTTGAAATAGATTGGAATCCCGCTTTTCAAGCCTAATGCTCAGGGCCGCCTATTTCGAGGGTGCGGAGATGCTGTGCACCGGGGCCCAGCGATGAAGGGGCTTGACCTGATTAAGAACTAAAATAATGTACTGAACGGTTCTAACGGGAGGAAAAAAAGTGAAGAAGAAATTAACTGGAACGATCGATGGGTTTTGAAACATACGAAGTTCACAGATATATTACAGCTTAGTATGTGAAACATATTATAAACATAGTCTTTTAAATCATCTATTAGGTTAAATTGCAAAAATTACTTTCATAATTTGTGCTATAAAAGGTTCAATGTTAATAAATATAAACAAGGTAATTTGGTAGTTTTTATTGGCGCAAAATTCATAATGCGCCATATTAAATATAATGATGTCCATGCCAAGAAATTATCCCTCGGTACCTCAAGACCTAATTTCCAAAAAAAAAAAAAAAAAAAAAAATCAACTGGAAAGAAAACACCAAAGCAATATTTCAAAAAGTCATGAATATATCTGTGTTCGTGATTAAAAAGTTATTCTGTAAACGAAATTGTTTCGATTTCAGAAGTTACAATTGAAGCTTCGACTGGCAAAAAAAGCTCCGCACAAAATTGCACAATCTTTCAATTAAAGTATAGAAATTGAGAATCTTGGAAAAAAAAACAACTCATATATTTATACAGATATGATTAAGTCATAAAATAACAATGAAAATGAAAGTATCAAATGTTATCAAGTGCATATAAATGACTCAAGTTTATGTCCAAGCATTATAATTGACAAGTTTAAAATGTTTTGTTTTAAAAATAGACCTCCACAACATAAAGAAGTTTTTGCTAATAATGTTGAAGGTAGATCATATTTTACTGCTGGATACTTTTTAAAAAATACAAATGTTAATGTACTGCTGGTTGATTCACTCAAAAGTGTAAGGTTCGGTATTTGGTTTTTCTTTACAATATTTTCCAATGGAAAGGAAAAGTCTACACGATTTATAGGCGCCTATAATTATTACAGAAAGCAACTATAATTCAAGATCATGGACTTTATTTATCACTTAATTCATTTATTGATTGATAAGAATTACTGAAACTAAATTTATATTCGACTATTGATAAAAAAATATCAAGTTAATTTAAGTAAGGAAACGGGACGACTCAAATTACAATTTTTAAGAATTTTATATGTAATTCTATTTTTATCATGCAATAATATTCTACTTCGAGGACACCATAAAATATTACAACGCCTAACAAAGGAAATTTTTTTAAGTTTAATTGAATTATTTAGTAAATACGATTCTGTGCTTACGGATTATATAAACAGAATAAAAAATTCCAAAAATAGAATTGTGCAATTTAGCGATTATAACACAAGAACAAATTATTCCTGCCTTAGGAAATGAAGTTCTTAACAAAACGAAAAACAATATATAAACCGTCACTTATTATAATATGCAGGTAGATTGCATTTCTCATATTTCCCATTAGGAACAAATCTCAATCCTAATTAATTATGTAAATTTTGAAGAGGAAAGATTAAGTATTAATGAGTCATTTATAGGGTTTATTGAAGTAACTGGTGTGACTGGAAAAGGAGAAGCGAAATCCTTAAGGGAAAAAATTAAGTGAGTTTGATTTAGATATTATAAATTGTAGAGGATAAGCACATGATAATGATAGCAACATTAAAGAGAAATATAAAGGTGCACAATCCAGAATATTTTCTCTAAACCCTCATAAAATGTACGTGCTTTGCCTCTCTCCTTTTTTAAGTTTATTAATTCATGATGGTACTTCCAGCAGTGTATGCTAAAATTTTTTTAAAGATAATTTAAAGTTTATATTTTCTGCATTTATAAAAATATTCGAAATTCTAAAAAAAAGAAAGAAAAAATTAAATGGATATCTGAAAGATTTTGAAAGAAGTAAGGAGTTGGGATTTATAGCAACAATGGCTGTTATCCTCTGTTTCAAATACTTAGAACAAAATATATATTAAACACAAGAGAGCTTGCAAACACAAAAAAAGATTATGATATGAATTGTAATTATTTCTGCGCATGTGCAAGATGTGGAGTTTAAAAGCTGCAATGATTCTATCGATATTTTTGATATAAATTTATTTTTGCTTGATATAAATTTATTTTGGATTAATCTGTGGTGGTCGAAAATTTACATAGCAAAATTATTTTTGAAGTATTTTATATTTAATGCATCATGAATGAACTTAACATTATTTAGCATTATTTATGAGATTCGATATTAATTATTAAAAGTAACCATTCTCTACTAACTATATTTTAAGATTAAGCTAAACATTCTGAGTCATATACAAAAATGCACTTTTCAATTTAGCTCATAATCAATAACTTAATTATTAATAAATGCAAAAAAATGAATGAGTGTTATTCCATTCTCGGAAAAGAGACGATTACGATATTAAAAGAAATACAATTATAATGTAAGCATTGAAATTCATTCATAATTTGATTTTCTACTGAATCTTAGTTTAAGATATTGGTTTTATATACCGATTTGTGGAAGACAAGAAAATAGTTTCACGCACAATATGTTCAATGTTCATCAGTTTATCTCCATGACGTTTTTTTGCTTGTTACCGTAACGAAGTGAAATGGTGTCACTGCACGTTGCTAGGGTGAAACCTGTTGTAAACGTGTCTGTCAAATTCCGCGGCTTCTCTGTGTATCTACAACTGTTTGTTTTTTCGAGTTGGCATTGGAATCCTTCAGAAGTCCCATAGTACAGATCGAATACGCATTTATGCGGTTTTCAGTTGAATATTAGTGTGGATTTTTCACTGCAATTTTATGTGTGTTAGAAAATATAATTAATAGAAGGTATATATGATTGAATCAAATATCACATTTACGGCTTGCAAGGTCACACTTAGAACAGGTTTCTGTGTCTGTTAGAGGATGAAAGAAGTATGATAAGTAAATAAATACGAATCATTTTTGAGAAAAATGGAACCTGAAGAATTTGGTGATGTAGGTTTCACTAATGTTGGGTTGAAAGCAAGATCTCCTGAAGGACATGCAGCCCGAGCTATGCATATTAAGGGTGATGAATATATATGGGTGGAAATACAAGAAAAGACATTCAAAAATTGGGCAAATGAACAAATCCGACCTTTAGGTATGTCCATAACGAATTTAGCAACTGATTTTAGTGATGGGCTGAGACTCATTGCATTAATTGAAGTTTTACAGAAAAGAAAATTGAAGAAAATAAGAAAGCCTTTAAATCAACACCAGTGTCTTGAAAATGTGCAAACTGCTCTTCAGGCTATGGCATCAGATAATATTAAATTAGTTAATATAGGTGAGTACATTTTCCACTTATTTTTTAAAATAGTTTTAATATACTCGTTCCAAAATAGTTTCTTTTAAACTAATTTGAATATTTTAAATGTATATTTGTTTGATTGAAATAGGTGATCACTATTTAAATCTTTCAGGTATATATGAAACAATGCATTTATTTACTATGGTTTTTCTAAAATTATTAGTAACAACTCAAGCTGAACAATATTTAGAAATGTCTAGTAAATTGCATAATGTAATAAAACTTAAATTAGAATAAAAAGTTAATTAAAATCAAAAGTGCATCTAATTGTGAATTTTTTTATGAACAGCATTTCAAAAAGGATGGTACACATGAAATAGAGCTAGAGCACAAATTAAATATGCTTAATCAAAAAGAAAAGAAAAACAATTCTTTCTCGCATTTATATCAAACAAAAACATAACAAAAAAACAAACTAAACTTCTTGATAATTATTAGAAAAAGGTGGGGGGGGGGAATTCTAGAGCATTTATCTGTGCATTAAACATAATGCATACGTTGAATAAATTCCATTATAAATATTGAATTTTACAATACAATTATGAAAGTTGTCGTTTCAAACTAAATTCTATTCAATTATATCATATACTTTTAAATATACAACAAATTATGTTTGGGAAATTTATGCAAGATTCATTTTTTATTGATTTATTGAAAAGTAGTTATAATGCAATGTTATAATACTCAATAATTTTTCTGTAGTGTAAATTTAAAATAAATGTAAGTTTTATTTTGTATTTATATTCATTAGTATTTGATTACTCCCTTCCCTTAAAAGTTTTCACTGGAATTTGTATTTAAGTATTAAATTTACCAAATAAAAAGTACTGAATATTTTTATTTTAAAGGAAATTATGATTGACTTTCTGATGGAATTTTCTTTTTCCAGACATTTGTATAAAGTTTCACTGAGCTCCAGTTTATGAAAACTGTCAAATAATTGTTAATTTGCTATAAATGAATTTAAGTTAATAAAGTATAGAATGAGTATGAGACAAGAAAACACAACGCAAAGAATCCATTGAAATAGAAAAATTTAAGTTTTTAAAATCGAGCTACTAATCATATCTAGTTGTTTTAATTTTTGAAAATTATTTGAATTTTGAATATTGCCATTTTGGTTTATTCTAATCTAAATTTGTATAAGCATATATGAAATCTATGAAATTTTCCTGTGATGTGAATTTGAAAATAAAAGTCTGATCAAACCAATTTTTATATTCCTGTTGAGACAGACCATGGAAATTTTTATATTATAAAAATGAAATTATCAAAATCAATTATAAATTCTGTAAGATATTTATAATTTGGATGCTTTTAATAAGTAGAATGAAATAACCTGCTTTCAGCAAGCATCTGTCCATTCACTATGATAATAGTATTAATTTAATCACATCAGTCAGATGAGCTCTTATCATAACAAAAGGAAGAACGCCTTTAAATTATACTGGCACATAGAACAGGATTTGTGATGTTTTTAGTGGTGAAGTTAATTTTTGAAATTAATCTCTACTAATGATGAAGAATACTGTCTTATTGTACAGGCTAGATTGTTTAATTTAGTCTTGCCATTTTTTAAAAAGTGTGGTGAACTTGAAAGGATAACAAAAAATTAAAATTAAAATAAAAAAATGATTACATCTCAAAAAATTATTCATTTAATTTTTTAGCAAACAAAGTTATCTTGCAATTTTTTCATAAATTCTCACCTTTTTTGCATAATTCTGAACAATATATTTCAGTAATAAAGTATTTTTCATTATTTCATCAGATATCTAATGAATAATTTTCTTCAATTGTTGAAAGCTGTAGAAAAAAAAATTATGCTATCTGCTCAATTTATATTCTGAATCAGAAAATGAATATCTGAACTATGAAAATTTGTTAATCAAAAGAACTTCATGTATAATTACATTTACCATTTGACCATATGACTTATGGTCATACTATATGACTTATTTGCATAAGAATATCATATACCATATATATACCATATGACTTAATTGCATAATAAATGTTCATATACACATATAAAAGAAGCTTTTTAAATTACACAACCTAACATGATTTGATGATTAAAATATTTTGTGTAGGGAATCATGAAATTAAACTATGTGTAAGATAATTTATTAAAAATATAGTTTGCTAATAAAATTACCAAACTTGAGTCCCATTTTATTTTATGATAGATCTTCAAAATGGATGTCAATAGATAACCATTAATGCTATTTCCCAGGCCATGAGCTTTTAAATAAAATAAAAATTTAGAGAAATCAGTATTGTAATTGAAATTGGGAAACTGTCAAAGATTTTTTTATCGAGGATGTGCAATGAAATACTGCTTTTGAGATATATCTATCCAAATTGAGGGTTGATGAAGACACACAGTCTTGAGTTATTTTCTGAAAGGTCGTCAATTTTCATATAAAATAAAAATTGATGAAATCATATCAATTTTAACCCTTTCGCGACGGTTGCCGTATATATACGGCAGTCACTTGATGCATCACAGCGGCTGACGCCGTATATATACGGCAGCCACTTTTTCGTCCACAGCGGCTGACGCCGTATATATACGGCAGCCACTTTTTGGTCCACAGAGGCTGACGCCGTATATATACGGCAGCCACTTTTTCGTCCACAGAGGCTGACGTCATCTAGATACGGCGGCGAAAACGTGGCGAAACGTGGCGAAGTATAGTCAGTCACTCTGTTGCGAAAAATAGCGAAGAGTGGCACAGGCGCGCCGTCGCGAAAGGGTTAAGGGTTGAGGGACTGATTTTTTAATTTTATTAAATAAAAATGTTGATAATGTTAGAGATATTTCAGGTTCAAACCCGATATATATATATATATATATATATATATA
>JAOUZG010025848.1:3326524-3372995 GCA_026289955.1 Argiope argentata
TGTGTGTGTGTGTGTGTGCATATGTATATATATGATAAAAAATACAGGTAGTCACTAATTTTTTTATATTTCGCTCTATCTATTTATTGAATAATTATAAAAAAGTGATATTTATTTTATTGACTACTAGCCGCCTTAGGCGACCAGTCGGTTCGCCATTATTAATGCTCGCTAAAATTTTCATTTAATATTTTATGTAGCTGTGTCTCATAACAGGTTTTTCACCAAAATATTTTTTAAACCAAACAAATTTTGATAATCAAATAATTCATTTATAGTATTATTTAGTATAACTTTCTTCAGATGTTCTGTTCATTGTACTACTCATCTTTTTCTTTCTTTCCGAGCAATGATTGTCCCGAAATTGATATTTTACTTAAATGGTGGAGGGAAAGGTCTAAAATTCTACGTTTTTATAGAATAATGAGATTCAAATTTTCATAAATGTAAACACACTAAACAAATAAAGACACAATTGATTTTCAAGAGATGCGAAAGTTTAAAAAACAGCTTGGAAAATGCCGCGCACAGAGGAAATAACGGTGACACACACACACCCTTCTTTTCTTTATTTTTCTATTCTTTTTTTCTTCACTACTTTTCTTTCTACAAACTCTTTTTGCCATCTGTTATTCTTTTTTTTCTTTATAAATATCCATACCGACTAATAATAAAAGCAACTATTTTCTTTCTTTTTTAAACATACCGTTATATATGGATTAAAACCAACTGACTTCGCGTATTTCTTTCTAAACAAATCATAATTTATTACTTCCTGCTATCTAACTCAGTTGGTGTGGGGGAAGGAAATGCAGATTTTTGGCGGGAAAGTAAGAAAAGTGTCATTTTAACTATTTTCCACGCAGTTTTTTCATTTTTTCTCTCCATAAGAACCATCCTCGTGCCTTAATGAAAATATTTTTAAAAAATTAGCCGAATCGGTCAAGCCGTTCTGCAGTTTTGCGCTTAGCAACGCATTTCGAGTTGCATTTTTATTAATAAAGATTTCAAACTTTGACTTCTCTTATAGCAGGGATGCACAACTCATGGCCCTCGTAGACTTTGATGTTGGCCCGCGAATGTTTTTAATAAAATGAGATAAATTTAAAAGGAAATTAGACTTTTTCACATACACAGAGGAAAAAATCTGATACGAAAACGATTCTACAGCAGAATAAATAATTTACAGCTAAGTTAATGTATTTTCTATTTCGCGGCTTTTCAGTTTGTTTTCGTCATGGCTACCTGCGAGTACGAGTTTTCGTATAAGAGAAGTTCGAGGGTATGAAAAATTTCCACGCTTGAAAATGAATTATGAGGATCAAATTCAAATCTTGTGGAATGCATTTGACGATTGTTTTTCAGATTTCGAAAACTGTCGAACGAAAATTGATGTACTTTCTTCTCCATTCTCTGTTGATATAAATCTAGTGAATGAGAGAATGCAGTTAGCCTTAATTGATTTAGAGAATTATGATTTTTAAAAAAATCAGTTGAAAGAAAAACCGATATTAGAATTTTGTAAAGACTTACCCGAGGAATTTTCATGCTTTAAGCAAAACGCAGTAGCATGTGCAACTTTTTATGATAGCACTTACATTTGTGAGCAAACTTTCTCACTAATGAATTTAAACAAATAAAAAATAGAATAGCAGATGGGACTTTTCTGCTATTCTATTTCTTATTTTTTTCTGCATATTGCCACAACCAATCTTGGCCCAATATAAATTCAATAACTTCAAATATTCAGACCCAGTCTTCTCATTAATTTTTACGAATTTTGATTAATTTTTTCTCAAAATTTAGGTTGTGTTCTCTGTATAATTATCAAAAAGTTTTCCTCTGTTATTTTATTTCAAGTTTGCCACCTTTTTAACTTTAATTTGGGAGGGGGGCGGTAAAGTATTTTAATCACATCTATAATGTTTGTCTTTCATTCATTTATTTATTGTATAATGTAGTCATGAGTAAAATAAGTAAAGTAATAATTGCAATTCGTGCGTATAGCTACAAAAAAAAAGTGTTTTTACGTTTATAACATGTTTTAACATTCACGTGCTGCTTTGGCCCTCGACGATCCTTTTTTCATATTTTGGCCCCTCATCCTGAAAAGGTTGTGCATCCCTGGTTATTAGCAATCTAAATAATTTTGTTTATCTGATATTTTAAGAGCCCTTTTTTAAAATATTGTGCGATTGAAAACAGACTTCGTGAATTAACATGATACTATTCATAAATCTAAGCTATTAGCGGTTTTTAGTGAGCACTTAGAAAAAAAAATCACGCTGCTGCACATTTAATGTTTCTTTGTTATTAAAATCTTTCTCAATGGAGTGCAGATGGTAATGAACATTCCTATGTGATTTTATGCCGTGAACCATCAGTCAAGCTGCAGTTTTTCTGTTGAATTATAATTTATTATGCTCTCCTTAATACGTTAAACAAAACTTTTTTTTTAAAAAAATCTGTTATTGTCATTAGGTAAGGGTATTCATTAATATTAGACATTTAAAATTGTAAGTGTTCAAAAGTAACTCTAGGGCTGGCTGGTAGAATTGTCGACAATAATTTAAACAAACAAAAAAAAAAAAAAAAAAGGGTTCGCTCGCGAATATGCATCAAAGCCAAATGTTCTGCAGCGTTTTAAAGTGGAGAATTAAAAAAAGAAGAAAAAAAAAAAACCATACAATAAATTTTGATAGAACCGACTAAATTTGTTTTCTAGAATTTAAAAAAATAAATAAGTATAATAAACATTTTTTAATAAATATCTGCAAGCATATAAAATATTTTGTTTGTATCAGATTTTTTACCACTTAAAAACTCTTAAACAACAAGATTCATTTTTTAATTCGTTGTTGGTTTTACAGGTTCTCTTTCGGTCTAGTTAATCCGCCAAAGCGAAAAATTGCTTTTTGAATATTCGATGGAATTATTTTAATAAATTATTCGTAGTGTGTATTAAAGGGAATGAAAATCTAATTCCCTTTTTTCGTCATTACTTGCTTTGTTTTGGAATTAATGATATTCAAGAAACAAGTATTAAAATTCTATGGAGCAACAACTTCTTCATTGTTTTTTATTTTTATGTATCAGATGCGTAGATACCGTTCTCTTTGCTGTCAGAATCAGTTTTTGGTTTCTTTCAGTGCTTAACCGTTGGAATTTCACCCATTTTTAATCTCTCATATATAAAGTATTAAAACGGTTTTAAAAAAAAGAATCAAGCTCGACTTTTTTTTAGACGCTCTTGATTTCGGAAAACTTATTCTTGGCAAATGTCTGTCTCTCCGTCTCTGAACAAAGATAACTCAAAATCGTTTTGAACTAGACGGATAAAATTTGGTATACGATCTTCACGCCAAGTTTGTAGATTTCTTTCAAATTTTGAGCGAAATACGTTGCTAGGAAGTCTGCTTACCTCTCGGAACGAATATAAGTTAATAGGACAAATACAAGATGAAGAAAGGGGCATGAATAAGATTCGGTACGCTGATTTGTTATGCCTAATTAGGTATCAAATTTCAAGCTAGATCCAACCAGGGATTGACCGTCTGTCGCTCTGTGCTGCCAGAAACATTTAAACCCGATAACTCAAAAACGTGGGGTTTAAATGTATCAATTGGTATGAGATCTTGTGACAACCGTAGTAGTTCTGTGTCGAATTTTTATTTCAATCGATTGGAAATAACCTGCCAAAAACACAAATCCAATTTTCGGATGCTGTTAATTGCCAAGGATCACTCGCCATATTTAGTAAAAAGGCCAAATTTCGCCAAAAGGCGTTTTCTGGGATTAGTGAGTATGCGAGGAGGCTCCTTCCACAGTTGGCGTAGGAGATTTCTTGGTCCTTTCACTAGTCGTAGGTCACTCACTCAGCGAACAACTCTCATACGCACCAAAATAAAGGGTGTAATGAGAAAAGGCCTTTATCCTAAGGAATGAGTGAGAAGCACGCAGATGTGCATTGGGGCTGCTTTCGAAATAGTTGTGTGTTCGAATTTTTCAGTTCACAGGTGTGCAGTTTTGAAATTGTAAAGCTTCGGGAAACGGGCAAAGCATATAAATCAATTTTGAAATTCGTACTCTAAGTATTAAATATTCAAGATCCGTTTTCTGAGGAGTTGATTTTCTTATGATTACGTCACAATACCAGTGTTTTGCTAAAAGGTGGCGTTGCTGGCAAATGGCCATCTCTTCAGGGTAGATTCCCATTGAATGTGAGGAAAATATGTCTTCGGAGACTGAAAAATAAAATAGTTAAACTCTTGATGTACCGAGATCTCTCGCGGTTTTTATTACATCTTTGCATAATGTTTGCTCATTTCTGTCTGCAGTTAAGCTCTGCTCGAAGATTGGAACGTAGTTCAGTAGTTGACAAAACTCACTCTCTAAACTTATATCTGGTCGGTTATTAATGAATTAGCATAGTTAAATCCCTATTACTATATAGTAATAAGGATTTCTTTAAACGTGTCAATTTAGGTAAAGGAAATATAGGTATCTTTTAAAGGAATTAGCTTAGAATGGCAGATTTTTATCTCTTCTCTCGAAGCATGAGTACCGCTGATTTAAGTATTTTTACGGCTGATGTAGCGTTAATTAAACAAAAAAGATGGAATTAGATCTGAAAGTAAGAGAAATTTTTTGATTAATTATGGGTTTAAATTAAGGCAAAATTAGGAAATTAATTAGGATTTTAATTGTATTTATAGATTTATTACACAAACAGGCACCCACTCACTCACTCACACACTTTCAGGGTACTCCAGGATTATAGGGACAAACTTTAAGGGGGGGGGAAAGGGGTCATTATAAGGATTTACATTTGCATAGAGTCGGAAACTTCTTCGATTGGGACTAAAATTACATGATTTACGGATTGGCGGAAGGAAAAGCATGAGCATCAGAAAAATATTATCACGAAAGGTGCGCATAAAGAGGTAACCGAATCTCCGGGTGTTTACTAATTGGCATCAAAATTTGTCTGAATATGGATCATTACGAGGTAATCGGCACAGTAAAGGTGGGCCACGAGTTACTGGAACTCCCAGCATGGAACAAAATCTTGTTGGATATGGTTTGAGGAAACCCGAGACCAGCATATAAGCCGCCACTGCTGCCGTTGGAGGATCTCGGAGTACTGTTTATCGTGGTTTGCAACTTGAAGGCTTAAACCCATACCATCTTCAAAGGATACCGTCACTGCTCCCCACAGATCATCCTGCATGAGAGCGTTTTACTCTGTTGTATCTGGACCGACGTTGCCAAGATGCGCATTTCCCATCCGATGTTTTATTTACGGTTGATGCGTACTTCGCGAGGGAGGGCTTGTTCAAACTCCACAATGAGCATTTATGAGCTGGCGAGAACTCCCACATCATGAACCACATGCTGCCCAACATCGCTTTTCAGTTCGTGTTTCGACTAGTGCGGTTGGCGACTTCTTAGTCGGCCTTGACTTGTTGCCAGCACCCCTACCCTCTGCAGGTCATCTCTTCTTTTTGCAAGAGGTGTTGCGAAGCTTATTTGACTCTGTGCTGCAACATTTCAGACATCGTACGAGATTTCAACAGGATGAGGTACCTTCCTGTCATAGCACATGAGTCCGTGAACATTTGAATCTGATGGATCAGTTCCCCGACCACTACGATCTCCTGATAGAAACAGCTCGGATTTCTTGTTTCGGGGGGCACTGAAGAGTGCTGTGTTTGCAATACCTGTGGATTCTGTAATGTATTTAGTTGCAAGAATCGCCTGTGCTGCTGTGGATGTAAAATAAAATCCATGTGCCTTTAAATGAATCTGCCAATCCATTTATTCGACACACACACACACACACACACACACACACACACACACACACACACACACACACACACACACACACACACACACACACACACACACACACACACACACACGCACGCACACACACACACACACGCACGCACACACACACACACACACATGTTTTATAGCATTTCTTTCAGATAGTTTGTATTTTTTAATGATATTAATTAGGAGAAAATCATTTGATTTTTAAAAATTTTTATTTCAAAAGTAGCTTTGGTTTGGAATGGGCATTTAAAGATGATATTTGAGTGCCGTCTACAGCTTGTATTGTGGAAGAAAAAGTGACTGGAAATTTCGATAAAGCAGCTACTGGTTCGAAATCCATATCAACGAAAAATATTGTTACAAACTGTATTTCAAAGTAATGTTACATTTTTAATTTGATAACATATTAAATAAGCTAACTAACTAGCATGGATAAAAAAAACAAATGTCCTGAATTTTCAGATGATGTAAAAATTATTTTAGTGTGGTATATTTTCCGAAATTTTACGTAAAGAAATTTCAATCAATTTTAAATTATTTGAAGTCTTTTGAAATTTTTGAAAACCTGCTGCAATGGATATTTTATTTGCTTTGAAATTATTACATCTAGCTTCTTCTTTTTATCCAATTATATTGAAGAACATGAATATCGTATGCAGCTCATACGAATTTTTTGTGTGCTAATTATAACTTTTATTTACTGTTTAAAATGATTGATACTAACTATATTTTGATTTTATCTTTTTTACCCTTCACACAGCCGTCAACACAAACTAAATTCTGCGAAATTCAGTCTTTGGATGTCCGGCGATTATTTATTTTTACAAATCTTTAACATTTACAAATTTAAGGACAAAATTTATTCATTGTTCATTTTTTTATAGGTTTTAATCATTTCTTTTGCTAGAATTTAAAAGTTTTAAGAATAAAATATGTTTAACAAAATACCATTTATATTCCTGCTGTTTATTTCTCAGATGATTCTGTTTTATACCAGGTTATTTTTTGTGAAAATATTTTATACCATTTCCTTATAGGGAAATTGTTTTTAAAAAAATCTGTTATCTAAAGATACAATGTATTGTTTAAAGTAATCTCGTTAGATTACACAATGAATAATGCTCTAAATAATAATCTGTGGCTGGAATTCGCAAGTAATGATAAATTATCGGAATTGCTTTGTTTTAAATCTGTGGGATAATTTTGGTTGCAATCGTATTATTATAAAATTCCTTCCTATTATCCTTCTCCTTCCATTGGGCTTTACAGCAAAGTTTTTTTAAAAAACATTGCTTTCCATTTTGACCGATTCGGGAAAAGTTGGACTTAATCTATTTTTTTAATGCTTTTATTTTGAATGTGTTGTTTTGCCCTATGGTTGTGTTGTAATGTTAAAATATCTTTGGTAATTTAAATTAAATATTTAATTCAAACTATAAACACTAAAATTTCTGCTTAAATTTTTTTTTGAATTTTGTTGTTTGTTTGCTGCTTATCCCCCTTGGATTGAGTACCAATTCAAACCAAGACAAGAGAAGGGATAGAAGAAGGGCGCAGTAGCTTCGGAGGGTAGAACCCCCTCAGCACACAAGGGGCAGAAGTTTGACTTTAACTCTTATGAAGATGACTCACAGATTCGTTTGCACGACCGCTTGTTATTGGGGGTCTCTTTCACACACCTCACAGATAGAATATAGGGTAAAGAACAATCATTCCCGAACCAGGACTCGAACTCGATACACGCAGATCACGGGCAAGGGGCGCTACCCTTAGGCAAGAACGCCGGCAAATTGTTTTGTTAATCAATAATAAATCGTTTCTATCTTTTCTTGGTTATGAGAAATTTTTAAAGTAATGAATTCATCGAACGCTTATTGCATTCCTCGAAGAACAAAAATATTTATGTTTTTTAAAAGTTTTGGCACGTTACATATAAAATCATCCTATTTTGAAGTAAAATCGCATTAATAGTAAAATTGTGGCGTTTGGAGCTCATTAATTAAGAATACGTAGTTCTTTTTTCAAATTATTATTTTTTTTTAAATAATTTCAATAAATAAGTAATTAAAGTTTCTGAAAGCCGTGAAAATTTAGTTTTCTAGAATTGTAATTATTACTTAATCTATTAAAATATTTACTATTTATTTATTAATTGGACACGGGAGAATTGTACTTTCGACTGATTTTTAGTATTAGTTTTTTATTGGCTTATGCAAGTTGACAATTTTATTGTGAATATTAATTTTAACTCTGCTGACTTTCATATTTATTACACATTTTAGATGACGAAAATTTTCCATTTTAATATTTATAATTATTTTTTTCAAAAATGAAAACTTTACACTGATTTCAAAGATACAATTTACTCCAACAGGGAGCGCGAGACGTGTACTGCATTTTTTATAAAAAATAATACAAATGAGAAAAAGGAATTTGATTCATATAAACTTCTGGTATACTTATTTTTGATTCATGTCTCATATGCAAGAATTTTTAATTTTAAAAGGTTTTTTACTTTTTAATATGTTACTATTTATTGAATGAGAAAAGTTTTTAATGAACTTTATAATTCAAAGAAAAAAATTATCTCTAATTTCAGAATTCATTTTTTTGTTATAGCAGCAGGATTATATATATATATATATATATATATATATATAGTTTTGGAACTCCTCACTTTATTTCAGTGCCTGTAAAGCTAGTCCTTTCGGACTACTAGTGATGATTTTTCATCAGACTTTTGGATTCTCATTTACTCTGCTATCGAACCCTAGCGAAAGACTTAACGTTTTCAGCAGGCAACATTGAGGAAGTTCGTGGCATAGAAGGGTTTGGGTCAGAATCCGTGGTAATGAACCCGCCATGGCTGAATCTTGTACGAGGTATGGATGAATCATCGACCTACAATTTATAGACGAAGGCAGAGATTCGTCATTAGTAGAAATATTCTTATGAAAGAGAAGAAAACATTACTTTTTCATGCTATTATTTAGTGTAACCCAATTTACCTGCCTCATGTTTATTATGTTTATTACTTAGGATTAATTATGTTTATTACTTAGGATTAATATTCACTCCTTAGTTTTTATTTTGAATGAGGCAAGTATATTCTTACCGAATGCATGCAATCGATGCTTATTGTTAGGACGAAAGATAAAGATAGTCATACTATTGTTTTCTCAATAACTGAAATCGTTGCACGAATTTCAGGGTCGGCAGAAAGTAGATTTTTCTGCATAGGGTTGAATGTTATTGTTAAAGGGCTGAAATAATTGAAGAAAAATAGTCTTGAAAAGTGATATGGGAATCGAGAAGTTTCTTCGTGTGAAAGAATTGTAGATACAAAGTAATCTGAATATGTTCGATCCATTTAATCTGCATGGAAATAATCCACTTAGTTATGAGATATTGCGCAAAATAAAATTACAGATTAAAGTATGCTCATAACTCATAAGCATTTTTATTAATCTTTCTTTCAAGAGCGAACTTCCAGTCCGCAGAGAAATGAAAAAAGGAAATTCACTTGAAGCTCCCATAATATATTTACCTATCCGACATGACAATGCTTTTTTTTTTTCTTTCAATAAAAGATTGGAATGCATGCGGTAAGCCATAAGACGAAGAATGCGAAATAGAAATGCCATTCACAAATTAACATCGTTTTCACAATCTGATAAAATGTTAGTTGAAGTGTCTCTAGTTTCTCCTAAATAAAAAATATTGTGCTTTTAACCTGGTCAAAGGAGCAATACATTATAGTGATTAAAGATGATTATTTATCCATCGAAAGTAACGCCATTTTTTAATTGTAGCAAAACGTGTTGTGGAGCGAAATTCCATGCTCGTAATGTTTATTTTTCTGTAGTGAGATCGGATAAATGTTTTTACTGCCCGAGATGTCCATTTCTTTTAAATAGCAACAATTTAAGTAATTAGAGGCTAATCTGTGTATTAAACCCAAAAATGTTAAAATTTTGTCGCCTGTTACCAGAACAGAGAGAGAGTCTAAGGTGCCCTCTATTAAAGTTGTTAAATATTTAAAATATAGCTTCCCTGCCGCTTTTTATTTAAAAAATGTTCTCAATTTTAAGGGGCTTTCTACTACCTGTCCTTGTGCGGGCAAGTCACACTTTCCCCTATTACAAACGAACTGGTAAACTCGACAGACATCAAAGAACCTCGGAAAACCGCCAGAGAGGGGAAACAGGGGAAAGTTTGTCTTGCCTGTTGAAAGACAGGTCGTTGGGACGCCGCTTTAGATAAGCATTCTAAATGTGTTTTGATGAATCGACTTTTTTTGGTACCGTATCAATTTTTTATTGGCAATCTGAAATTCTCATCAGTGTAGAAATGACCTTAATAACAATTTAATTAATACTGCCTATGTTCATGAACTCTTGGCTGTATGCAGATTCGTTTTCTGCTTATTTGGGATTTCGCCGAATTACATGATGAAATGAGAATGCAATAGTACAAAATTTGGTAAATCTATAATTATTGTTTGGAAGCTATCTGGACAAGAAACTCGTATCGACGACTCGATGACCGCTGTCACTCTTCAGTGTAATGCCGCGATATTACTTTAAGAGGGACAGAGTGTCTGTAAATATCTCCTCTTAAATCTTTTTTTAAACTCTTAAAGTTGAAGATACATTAGTGTGCACCTCACAAGATAAGCGAATCGGAAGAATGCACCGGAATCTAAAGCTGCTCTAATCTAAAGGCAAAAAGTACCGATGTCCGAGAGAAGCCCGGGGAACCGATACGCAGATTATATCCTTGTTTTGAGTGCTTAAGGTGCGAGCAATTACTTACACTTATGAAATGAATGAAGATCCAGCATTCTTTTGGGATCAGTTCTGGAAGTAATCATTGCAATTATCTGAGTTCAGAAAAGCCAGTTCAGCAAGGAAGAGATTCCAAGAGTCAATGAGAAAAATATGAGCTTGTTCTTTTTTTTTATATTGCATTTTCGAAATAACTTTGCATTTCGATAAAAGTAGATGTTTGTTGCTGTTTAAATAAATGTAGACCTCATTTGCTTTGCCCACGGTTCACGTCTACTTCTTTTTTCTATTTCGCTCCAAAGTTCATTGTCATTCTCAGTTTTTCCTTTTTTTTATATACAATTTATAAAATATTGTACTTTTTTGAAACACCTTTGTTTTATTGATTATTTATGATCTTTTTGCAGAGGTTCCTCTAAAAAAATTAAAAAATAAATATTTATGTAATTATATTTCAATTTCAAATTACTGCATTAAAACTAAGGGGAGAGTTCTTTTGAGTTTATATCCAGATCTTAATTTTAACATTGATGATTAATAATTTAAAGGTTGAGTTTAAATTTCGTTGTAACATTTTAATGTTAAGATGAAATTTAACAATGTTTTTAAATATTGTTGCAGATTGTGTAAAATTAATTAAAAAAATTCGTAAAAATAGAAGAAATTTAAAGTTCAGAAATGAAATTAGTATTAAAAGCTAATTCTTTTGAGTTTTAAGATAATATAAAAATTACTCTTATAAGAGTTTAGAAAGATGCATTAATATGGATTTCCATGGGCAAGTCAGAGCGCACATGCAATTTCGGCGATGAAACCTATTTTTTTGTTCGATTAACGCAATGTTTATTTCTATCATGATTTTTTTTTACGTGCACTCTCCTTTGACTGCGAGGAAGTTTCGGTGTCAGGACGAGGCCTCCTTCGTGCATTTTTTTACTACATTTTTTACCTCTATTATTTGCGAGGCGAAACACCGCATCAAGTTTAGTTGTAAAAATATTCCTCGAAGCAGTCAGAAATCTCATTTATGTCTATTTATTTGCATTTGACTGTTATCATTGGACATAAATTTCTGAAACAGTTACTATGCCACATGCGTTATATTCAGATCTATATAGACACTATTTATTTAATACGATTTAAATACAATAAACTTCATATGTGGATTTGACTTTCCTAGACTACTTATGGATATAAGCTTGAATTTCATTTTAAATTGCAAACTTTTGGTAAATATTGTTTCAGCATTGCAGATTTCTGAGACGACGGGCCATCCTAGTCTGGATGTAATCTTACCCCTATCGGAACGGCAACACATTCACTTTTCACTGTACTTACGAGATGCAAAGACATGTTTGTTTTCGTTGTAGCAGTCTTTGAAAAGTTTCTTCAGTCTCTTAATTCCTTATCGAAATGACATCATTGATCAAGTAATAAATTGTGATTACGGATTAAGACAATAATTACGGTTAGCAGCGTTAGATTAAAGATGCAAATCGTGATTAATAAACTTTATTTCATGCTTTAAAAATCGACTCGTGTCATTGGAAAGAAAATGCGGTGCCATGTATAGCGGACCATCTTGGGGCCTGGGGGTAAGAAACCATTTAGGGATCTAAATTTTTTTATTAAGAAAAATACAAACAGAATATATAATACTATTGCTGTTTATTTATTACATGATTTTAGTTTTTGTTATTAATTACTTCAGAAAAATTACAATTTTTTTAGATGATTATTGAAGCTATGGCATCTAAGCAATTTTCTACGTTTTTATTTCAAGATTGCACATTTTGTGTGGAACTTTCTTCTCCATTTGGAGCTTGAACTGTAATTCTGAAGTCGAAGCAATATCATTCCCAGAATTGCTTCAATGACAAGAAAACAGATCTATTTGTGACTTCTTGAAATTTATCTTTCATTCATTTTGTTTTCTGCTAATTTTCTTTTTTTTTTTGATAGCCAGAGAGATATTTCCTTGCTATTGACATTTTTAAATCTAACAGTATTAAGCATTGTATGGCATGAATGATCAAAATACTATATGCAATCCTATCTAAATGAGATAAATGGCCGCAAGTCTGCTTACTTAGTGTATGTTGCACACTCGCACCAGACTTTTACATGTATTTAAACTTCGTATATTTCCAGACATGTCGATTGGTCTAGTTTAGTTTCTTTCTCTCTTCATTCCATATCGCTGTTTTTATCCAGAACATTTTTTTAGTTCATTATTTATTCAGAAAATTATTTAGTTGAGGTCCCCTCAATCACGGGCCCCTATACATTGTATCCATCGCACCCGCGATGCCGCGTTCCCCCTTTTCATGTTAGATGGCATGTTTTTCCACCAATAGACAAGTGCTTGAAATCTTTCTCTACGAGATGTCTTACTCGAAGATTTGGCTAAGCAAGTATTGATCTATAACGAATTTTTAAACACTTTGCGCATGCGTTAGGATGGGTTTAGTGTGACAAAATGGAGGTGCTTACATTTAACAATGAAATACACTCGGATGACTCGCGGACTGAATTCAAGTAGAGCGCTCGGAAACGACACGTGAAAATGAACGAACGAAGGACGAAAATCAAGATCAAAGTATGACGAATTGCGGGAAGATAGAATCGTAGGGAGGTGGTGTTTTTAGATTATAATGTGCTTTAAATACTCTTATTTACGACGGACTGTAATGTGCTTTATTAATTATTCTTCATTTTTCAAAAAAAAAAAACCCTATTTATTTGTTAAACGCATTTTTGTTTTTACTCTTAATAAAAATGTTTAAAATTAAAATTAAATGTATTTCCATTTTTTGTGTGTGTGCTGTGCACGGGGTATTGTAAAAATAACTTGATTTGTTATTTTTTTTCTACGTATTTCAAATAAAAATTTGCTAATAGTTGACATTATTCCCGATTACTAGAAATTAATAATATCGATTTACTGTAGTTAGTTTAGCTTTTTTAGTTTAGTTATATTAACGTCCCGTTGTAAAGCAATACTAGGGGTTTTTTGGGACGTACCTCGTAATTTTGAACCGCGATCAGATGACGAAGATGACACCTGAGATGACCCCCCTTTCTACACCACACCAGCGGGACAGATTTAACCCCTTACACGACAGACCTTTAATGGAATCGAGTCTCAAATGCGAATCCCTACGGCTTACGAGCCGGGACCTTACCACCAGGCTACCGTTGCCCTATTGATTTACTGAAGATTTCATCCGGTTACCTTGCTTATTTCTCAAGATAAAGTGTATGATTTTTTAATAATTTGTAATATTTATTTCAAAGTGTCTGCATATCTTTTATTTATTGACCGGTAATTACAATAACTACGTTTCTTTTTCACAGACTGCAAGGGTACGTTTTTTATGAAATTATTATCTCACTGTCGCTGAGTATTTCATGTTTTGAGGAAGCGAATCTATGTTTTGTACTAAATCTGCACTGTGCGATTTTCCTATCACACTTATAATCAGTTCTGCATACACAATGTTAGAAACGTAGATGAGTTTACTAGCACATGTTTGGTTTAAAATTTCAATTAATATTGATTGAAGCAGATGAATATTCTTAACTCATCAAAGGGTTTTTCGTATTTTATATGCTGCTATTAAAAAGTGGGGCTAAAAGTAGCCAAGCATTGGAATTTTGCAACTATAGCAAGAAGAAGGGGGTAGGGACCCTGCAAACAAAATTATTCATGCTGCCAAAAATTAATCAATGACATAATAAGCATTGTGATAATCAGATTCTAATGTTCTGCATCATCGCATTTTCTTCATACTTCAATCACTTTGACTAAATCGGTATTATGCGAATGTGAAATCAGACATTTTAACTCCATAATTTATTTCTAAGAAATTAATTTTAAAATGACCACAGGCTGGATTGAAATGCAACACATTCGCGGCATCATCCCTGCGTTACAATTCTTTCCTCCAATCGTTGACGGTGGCCCCACGAATGCGAACCTATTTCTAACAGCTCGCTGCAGTTTGGAGCTATTCGAAGAATGCGTCTTGACCCCGCCGGTGACGAGGAAGTTGGCGCGGAGGTCATTCCTCTGCAGCGCAGGTGAGCAAGAATACAAACCGGTTTGGAAATCGACTGTCATCTCATTTGGCGCGTGATTCGGGAGTCTCCTCGCGAGACATAGCAATCCTGCCTCGTCTGTTGTGCTCTTCTGGTCTGTTTTCAACTCACCGCAAGTTTCACTCCCGCTCGGCGCGCAGAAGAGCCAGATAAACCTTTTTTTGAATTTGAACTTTTAATTTCTCGTGTTCGAAATATACACGAGTTGTACGGTTGAAAAAATCGAACTCGGTATTTTTGGTTATTTCCCCGGTTTTTAAATTGGTTTGGATGCGGTCATTTCCTGGCGCAAGACCCTTTTCTAGGATATATTGCACCGGAAGCACGATTCACTTTTTGAGTTTGAGTATTTAGTTCCATAATATTCAACTCATAAGTTGGTAAAACTGCGAGTAAAGATGAAATAGTAAATTTAATTTTAATTCACTAAGAATGTTGATTTTTTTCCAGAACGGAAATAAATTTAAACGAGCCTTTCTCCAATTAGGAAAGACAAGTCGAAATCGGAGCTCTCAGTTGAAACGTGGCGTATTGTCAAAGGAACATAGCATGGACCGCAAACTGGTGGAGATTCTCCAAATAGTAAGTGTCTGTGTGTAATTCGTGAATGGTCGAGTTGAAATCACATCACGCTTCCGGCTGAAAAATCAGAGGAGTCATTACTTCGCAGAGTTAGTTTATTACTTACCTCTTGATTCCTTTCGTTTTGCCCTTCGCTCCGATATCGGTGTAATGATGTGGCCGAGGTCGATACGCAGTGGCAAATTCAGTTTGTAGAACTTTTTGCAGTACAGTCAGTTCGTGTTTTTAGAACCTCACGAGCTAAAACATTATTAGCATTAGGTTAAAGTCTGTCTGTTGCAAAGATAATTTAGAAATGGATGCAGACTAGTATAAGATCTTTGTAACAAATTTCTAGATTTCTTTCAAATTTTGTGTAAAAACTTTGAAAAAGTCTGTCTGGCCAAACATAATTACAAAACGAAGAAAGCTATTTGAATGAAATTCATTTCATCGATTTAACATCTGTATTGTAGACACCTATCAAGTTTTAGCCAATTCCAACTATCGGTTGAACGTCGGTTGGTGTGTTCATTATGAAGCGTGTAAACAACGACAATTCAAAACCTCTATGACTTAAATATATCAATTTTTGAAACAGAGTCATTTTGGGGGAGCACTGCCACTGATATGATCTTCGGAGGGTAGCATTGTTGTATTTGCTCGAAGTGTTGGAAATACTCTTTGCATTTTCCTGTACAGCACGAATTTTTTCATCGGGACATCCTGGATAAATCGAAATAGTCCTCCTCCCCCCCCCCAAAAAAAAAAAGTTTTTACAGACTCCGTAGCTATTCCGATACTAGAGTGAACCATGTGGGACATTGAAAAGATTAGTTAATAAAAGTTAAGTTTGGAAAATTAAATAATCTGGAATTATTCTTTCCAACTTTTCCCATGAGTATAAAATGATAATAGATTCCGAATGAGTCGAGGACGTCTCTATTTTAAAACTTCGCTTCCGACCACTGTTTAGCCTCCCAGTTTCGATTGATGTATTCATTTTTTAAAATTTATAATAAATTCCTACGAAAGGTTTAAAAAATTTATTTGACATAATTTTAAATGTTAATTTCTGGAGAATTTTTGTCTAACTTGCTATTTTGCGCAAGATATAGTCAAACTGCCGTTGCTTTGAATATTACGGTTATGCCGACTATCTAAGTCTAATCCTGATGATTAAAGCCGCTGTTACACGACCTGTGGTCTTCACAGATAAGGTCGTAAAACTGTCATCCTCCCCTTCGTGACAGCACCCCCGTCTGCCTAGTCTGTCACACGACCCGTCGTCTGAAGAAAACAGCTTTCCTTCTCGCATCGTTTCCAGAGCCCTCGGTCGGAGTTCTATATTTCTTTAGAGGGTAGCTTTAAATAAAAATGAACGAAATCCTTGCTTCGGATAGTGCTGCAGCAGCTTATGTGCTTTTAAGTGGCGAATACTTGGGAAAATAGACGAAGAAGCGCAAAAGACGTTGGGGGATGACTTCACTAGATAAAAGTTCTTCCTTCTTCCCTTTGAAAAAAAGCGCCTCGAAAATCAGGAGAAGGTGCCAAAGATGCTCGAAACTCCTTTGCTAATTACTTTACAAAGAGTAGGAAATTACCTTGGCAGCTAAGTATTGTTAATAAAAAAAATCAGTTTGGAAAATAAGTAAGTAATTAAAAAACTGTGTAACCGAACCTTATATCACAATCAAAGATTTATGATATTTTGTATTAAATTGCAATGGTTCCGATTATTTATTATTTATATATATGCACAATATAATTTATATATTTTGTATTCAATATGTAGTTAATTTTATTATTAATATTTTAAATCATCTAAAACATGAATATTTTAATGACCCTTCCCTGAAGGGGTTAAATTACAATTTCATCTCTTAGACTTTAAAATATGCTAATATTGTAGTAACATCTATGAATAATTACTTGGAAAATTTATACTTACAATGAAGGAAAATTCCATATTTTCTATTATACCAATTTAATTGTCAAATAATTTTTTTTCTGTAATTTTAATAACTTTACTCATTACATAGGGTGATGTAAATAATAAATATTGTTACGTTTTTAGCGTAGCGGGTTCGGATTGAATGGACTTTGTATGAAGACAGCACAAACAAATTTATTTACAGCTTTTTACAGTTATTTACAGGATAATTAATAAAGTAAAAATTTTAGATAAGTACAATCCAGCAGTCAACAGTCACTTACAGCGTAAATGCAAGTCTTACGTACGATAAAAACAGACTGCAAAGCAGCTATCGTATAGCACAGATACAGTAAATCGCAGCGAGCTCAATAACACAGCGTTAACAGCAAACGCAAACATAGTTCACAAATCCTTTAGTCCAGCGAGACGCTTTTTATTTCAGAGCAAACTCTCAACTAACTACTCACTCCGGCTACTCGTCCTTATATAGCCGAAAAGCGCGTGCACCTGAATCTCGTGAAAATTCTCAAAACATCGCGCACAATCTAGCGGCTACTAGACTATTCCTTTCGCCAAACCAATCAAGCTGGCGCGAGGCTCCTCGCCAACGTCGCCATCTTTGGCGAGTTTTCGTGCCGCTCGCCCGCTTGTAACATTGCCCCCTCCTCAAGGACTGCACGTCCCGGGCAGTACAGACCCTGAGCAGAAGACACTCAAAAGTAACAATACCATACACACAAAATTACAGACAAAATCATTGAAAAAGAATTAACATAAAGAACACTATTTGCAAATATACAGGTCATATTTACATAAATGAGGAAACCATGGTTTCAACTAAGTATTTGACGTCACCATAATAAGGGGCTAGCCGGTCGTAATGTACTACTCTTGGTTTTGAGTTCGGTGACTTCCTTATTCGAACCACGACGTCATTCAGTCTTTTCAGGACTGTATAAGGGCCTTCCCAGGAAGACTGCAGCTTCGGAGAGAGTCCCTTCCGTCGAATCGGGTTCCAGAACCATACCTTGTCACCTTCCTTGAATTCATGTCCGGTGGCTTTAGTGTCGTACCTGGTCTTCATCTTCTCCGTCGCTATGTTGATCCGATCTCGGGCAAATCTGTGTACGTCTTCTAAACGGGCCTGGAGGTCTTGAACATAATCCACAGGCGAAGAAGGCGTATCCGGTGGACACCCGAACAGAAGATCACAGGGCAGTCGGAGTTCCCGTCCAAAGAGCATCTTGGATGGTGTGAAGCCAGTCGTTTCGTGAACTGCGCTTCTATAAGCAAGCAGGAACAAGGGTAGTTTCTCATCCCAATCTTGTTGGTTTTTCGAAACGAAAAGAGAGAGGTTATTTAGAATAGTACGATTGAACCTCTCTACCATGCCGTCTGATTGGGGATGAAGAGGTGTTGTCTGGGTTTTGTCGATTCGAAGGAGTTTGCAGAGTCCTTGACATACAGCAGAAGTAAAATTCCTCCCTTGATCAGAGTGAAGCTGAAGAGGTGTTCCAAATCTGGAAATCCAGTTCTGAAGTAAGACTTCTGCTACAGTAGTCGCCTCTTGATCAGGAATTGGATAAGCCTCTGGCCACTTCGTGAAATAATCCATAACAACTAAGATGTTTCTATTTCCATTGTCCGTCCGAGGAAGAGGTCCCAAGATGTCAAAGGCGACTCTCTCAAATGGTGCCCCTACATTATACCGCTGTAACTTACCGCGACTGCGTGTTTTTGGTCCTTTACGGGCGTTATAGTCATCACATGTTCTGCACCATTCTTGAACATCATCTTTCAAGTTGTTCCAATAGAAGCGCTCCCGGACTTTATGAATTGTCTTCATGACTCCGAAATGGCCACCTGCAGGACTGCTGTATAACTCCTTCAGAACTTGGTTTATCCTTGATCGGGGAAGTACAAGTTGCCACTTAATTGACTTCCCATCTTCGGATTCACATTTTCTATACAAGATGCCGTTTCTAATTTCGAGTGAATTCCAGAGAGCCCAATAGCGTTTAGTTCCAGTACTGAGGCTTGAAATGTCCTGCCATTCAGGTCTTGAATTGTGTGATTGCATGAATTCTATAATTGGTTTAATGTCAGGATCGTTTATTTGTTCTTTGCGAACCTCTTTGTCACTCCAGGGATCAGATTGATGTTGGACGGCTCCTGCGATTTGTCGTACAGTTGGTGTAACAATCCCATATTTCTTTTCAGCAGAGGAGCAGTAGCGACAACCCTCGGAGCAGGGCTTTCTTGATAAGGCATCAGCATTTCCATGCAACGACCCTTTCCGATGTTTAATTTCAAAGTCGTTTTCTTGAAGTTTCTGTATCCATCTAGCTATCTGACCCTCCGGATTCTTGAAATTTAAAAGCCAAGTCAGAGATGCATGGTCTGTTCGGAGCAGAAATTTTCTTCCATAAAGGTAACTATGGAAATTCTCCACGGCCTTCACTATAGCGAGCAATTCTTTCCTGGTCACACAATAATTTCGTTCTGGTTTCGAAAGACACTTGCTCCAATATGCGATGACACGTTCGTGGCCGTCGATTTCCTGAGACAATACTGCTCCAACGCTCTCATTACTTGCATCTGTATCCAGGATGAATTGTTTTTCAGGATCAGGATAGGACAGGATGGGAGCCGATGTCAAGGCCTCTTTCAAGTCGTTAAATGCCTTTTCACATTCATCCGACCACAAGAATTTTTGTTTGCTTTCGGTCAGCCTGTGTAGTGGTCTAGCGATCAAAGAAAACCCCTTAACAAATCTCCTGTAATATGTGCAGAGTCCCAGGAAGCTTCTAAGTTCATGCACATTTTCAGGGCGGCGCCATTCTCTAACTGCTGACACTTTTTCCGGGTCTGTTTGGACGCCCACTGCAGAAATTATGTGTCCAATGTAGCTTACCTCATGACGGAACAAGCGACATTTAGATAGATTCAATTTCAAGTTGGCATCTTTTAATTTATCTAGAACCTTTCTTAAATTACAAAGATGTTCTTCAAAATTCCGTCCGACTATGATGATGTCATCAAGATAAACGAGGCAAGCTTCTGGAATAAGTCCTTTTAACACTGTCTCCATTAGGCGTTCAAAAGTTGCTGGCGCATTACAAAGGCCAAAAAACATGACCTTAAATTGCCACAGTCCATGTCCTCCAGTTGTGAATGCTGTTTTCTCACGATCGTCAGGATGGATCTCCACTTGCCAGTATCCACTCTTCAGATCGAGAGTGGAGAACCACTCGTTCCCGGAGAGTGTATCTAGTGTATCATCGATTCGGGGAAGAGGGTACGAATCTTTCTTCGTGATGTCATTCAGTCGCCGGTAATCTACACAGAATCTTGTAGAACCATCTTTCTTACGGACCAAAACGATGGGAGAGGCCCAAGGACTAGACGAAGGTTCGATGACGTTCTTTTCTTGCATGTTATTTAACAAATCTTTCACCTCTTCCACTTTGGCAAATGGCAATCTTCTGGCGTTCTGTCGTATAGGAGGATGATTTCCAGTATTGATTCGGTGTTGCGTTAACTTTGTTCTGCCAACATCATCAGATGTTTGGGAAAACAAGTCTTTAAATTCATCAATAACTCTTCCTGCAGCAATTCTTTGCTCTTCCCCCAATTCAGTGTCTTTAAGTAATTCCAGGCTCAAAAAGTCGGAAGACTCCTTTGATGTTAAGTGGGAATTCTTCTCGATACAGGTAACTGGAGAGCATTTAGCTAGAACTTCACCCTTCTTAATTAATTTTGATTTATTACTGACATTGATAACCCTGATGGGTACATTCTTTTTGGAGAGATCTACAAGACTGGAGGCCACCATCGTTCCGCTTGGAAGACTCCCGTCACTGGAAAATTCAACAACGCCAAACCGGAAATTCTCCGTTTCGCCAGTAGATCCCTCTAAAATTATTTCTCTTCTAGCTGGGATAACAAAGTCTGTTGAAGCAACAATCCGATGGCAGGTGTTTAGTCCTCCAGAACCTAAATGGAAAAGAGTCACGACTTCTGATGTGGAGTGCAGGGAGTTATTTTTAAAGTCAATAACAAAATCATATTTCTTCAGAAAGTCCAGTCCAAGTATAAAATCATCTGTAATTTCAGCTACGTAAACGGCATGGTCATAAGTAGCATTTCCAAATCTAATCACAATATTCATTTTTCCAATAATCGGGATTTTGTCACCAGTGACCGTTTGGAGGGTGACGCAGGGCGGTGTCCAGAGAATTTTCCTTCCTAGTTGTTCTGCAACATCTCTGCGCATGATAGTTACGTTGGCTCCGGTGTCAACGATCATTCGGCAGGGAGTTCCGTTGACGAAGGCTTCAAGAAATAAACCATTTTCACCGCCGCCTCTGGAAGATATCTGTAAAACTCCAAAATGGGGCTTTTCTTCATCTGGCAACCTCCGCCCAGCGAGACCGCCAAATTCTAGTTTTCCTGGTTGTTTTGAGAAGAGTCTTTAGCCCGTTTATCTAACCGGGCTGAACAATTCCTTTGAACATGGCCCTCGTCGCCGCATTTCCAACATTTCACAGTTCTCTGGCCATGTTTGTTGGGCCTTTCATCTCCTTTCCGGATAATCTGGCAAATTGTTTTCACCATTTCAGTCAGATTTTGCTTCGAAGAATCAGATTCGTCTTGAACCGCAGCACCTCTTACTGAGTGCCGATCCCTCCGTGAAGCTTGCCGTGCGGCTTCAAATTTCATTGAGTAAACCAAAGCTGATTTCAAGTCCTTCAATTCAGCCATTCGCAGGGACTTTTGTATCTCTGGATCCCTCACACCGTCGATGAAATACTGCAGGGCCAGTGTTTCCCTTACCTCGGCTGGACAGTCGGAGAAGGCAAGATGGGAGAGCCTCTCTACATCTGCTGCAAGCTCTTGCAGGCTTTCATTCGATCGTTGTTGCCGGGTCTTTAACTGAAGACGGCTATAGTCCTTGAGGCACTTTTCTCCGAAGCGCAACTCCAGAGCGTTTGAAAGAGCATCAAAGTTCAGATGTTGATCTTCGGGAACAGTTCTCAAAATATCAGCAGCTTCAGCCCGTAGTGATGCAGCTAGTTGACGAGCCTTCGTGACTGGATCCCAACCATTGGCTTCTGCGACGATGGAGAATTGAGTCCTGTAAACTTGCCAAGATGTTTTTCCGTCGTAGGTGGATACTTTTATGTTTGATTTAGAAATAACAGGCATAGGCTGAGCTATTTCAGGCTCTCGGACATTCGGAGATGGGTTTTCAGCTTTTATCTGTGCACCTTCCATTCTCTTCAATTTTTCCTCGACTTTCCTCTCAATTTCTTGCTCAAAGGTGTTAAATCTTTCATCAAATTTCTCTTCAACTCTACGGAGGTTTTCCCCATTCTGTTCACAACTCAGCTGAATATTGTGAATCTTTGCGTCGTTCTCTTGAACCTTTTCCGCTAAAGCATCTATTTTGGAATTGATTGCTTCAACGATATTAGCTTGGCCTTGTTCTATCACTCCTCCATCTTTTCTTGCCCTTGTTCTATCTTCTTCTCCATATTCTCTTGGCCTTGTTCTATTTTCTCCATCTTCTCTTGTCCTCGTTCTATCGTCTTCGCCATCTTCTCTTGCCCTTCTTTCATTTCTTTAATGAAAGCAAAGAGCTGTTCAAATTTTGCTTTATCTGCTTTCTCCATCGCTCTAGTCTTCACCATTCAATCCCACTTCTGACACCAGTTGTTACGTTTTTAGCGTAGCGGGTTCGGATTCAATGGACTTTGTATGAAGACAGCACAAACAAATTTATTTACAGCTTTTTACAGTTATTTACAGGATAATTAATAAAGTAAAAATTTTAGATAAGTACAATCCAGCAGTCAACAGTCACTTACAGCGTAAATGCAAGTCTTACGTACGATAAAAACAGACTGCAAAGCAGCTATCGTATAGCACAGATACAGTAAATCGCAGCGAGCTCAATAACACAGCGTTAACAGCAAACGCAAACACAGCTCACAAATCCTTTAGTCCAGCGAGACGCTTTTTATTTCAGAGCAAACTCTCAACTAACTACTCGCTAGTGGTTGGATTATTGGGGCTCCTAGCCCCGGCAGGGGCTTATCCCCAGTCATGATGAAATGCTTCCACGTTGCTTTCAGCTACATACGTGACCGTCTGCGAAGTGGACTGGAAAAGTTCTGCAGACCCTTAAGTAGTAGTTGTTGAGGAGTAGGGGTGGGTGAGTTGGCGAGAGTCAGGACAGGTTTTGATTGGCTATTTAGGGGTGGTGGGTGTGGAGTTATGCACCTTGCGAGAACTTAAGACTTAGAGCTGATTTAAATCATCAAAAATAAGAGTTTAAGTATGGAAAAAAGAAAAAGTTAAAAATAACAAAAGTTAAATTACAATATTGGAAATGAGGTGAGATTAGAGTAAAATATTTCTAGGTCTTCTGACTTTAATGTTTGGTGTATATCTGGGGATATTAAGGATGTCTTCATTATTGATTTTTTCCAAGTCTTCAAAAAATTTAGTTGCAAGTTTTTTAAGAAATTTTTTAAGTGGAGGATAGCCTAGTGCAAGGTACATGTTTTTACTTGGCATGTACCAATGCATTTTGCAGATATTTCTTAGAAATCTGGTTTGGAGTCTTTCGACATGAATTAGATTGGATTTAGGCGCATAACCCCACACAGGGCAAGCATATGTAATTACTGGACGCAAATAGGCGGTGTAAATAAGTATTTTATTTTTCCTGGTCATTTTGGAGTCTCGAGAGATTAAGGGATATAATTTACGAGTTAGGTCTCGAAACTTGTTGGTTAGATAATTAAAGTGGGGCTTCCAAGTTAATTTACTGTCTAAAATGACTCCTAAATATTTACATTCCTTAGACCACGGGATGTTTTGATTTTTAATTTGAAGGGGGCGGAATTTCTTAGCTTTATATCTACTAAAATAAATAGCTTCAGTTTTTGACGCATTAATTACAATTTTCCACTTGGAGAACCAGTCCTCAAGAGATTTAATATGTCTATTAAGAGCTATTGTAATGTAATTTGGATTGTTGTTGCGCGCTAGTATTGCAGTATCATCTGCGTACATGCATAATATGGTATTGAATTGTTTCGGGATGTCATTTATGAAAATAGAAAAAAGAACTGGCCCCAGCTTGGATCCTTGAGGAACACCAGCTAAAATCGGTTTTATAACTGAGAAAACATTGTTCAGTTTAATCCTGAAGGATCTGTTGCTGAGGTAAGATATTAAAATTTTGATTAGGTGCGGAGGTATTTTGTAGTTTATTAATTTGTAAATAAGGCCTTCAAGCCAAACTCTGTCAAAAGCTTTCTGTATATCGAGAAAAACTGCTGCTGAGTATTGTTTATTTGAAAAGCCTTCTTCTATGAATTCAGTTACCCTGCGCAGTTGGTGGGTGGTAGAGAGGGCATGGCGGAAACCAAACTGTTCTGGGATAAGAATATTATTATTATTAAGATGTTCATTTAATCTGGCTAAAATAATGTGTTCGGCGATTTTACTAATTGTGGGGAGAAGCGAAATGGGGCGATAGCTAGTCGGATCAGTTGGGTCCTTACCGGGTTTAATTATTGGAATTACTGCAGCAGTTTTCCAGGAGCTTGGGAAATATCCTAACTTGAGCATATTGTTAATAATAATGGCTAAAAAGTAGATGTAGTTATTAGGTAAATTTTTGATCATCTGGTTGCTGATATTATCGATTCCAGATGCTTTTTTGATATTTAAAGTTTTAATATAGTCATTAAGTTCATTAAAATTTGTGGGTGAGAAGTCATTAAAATTGGGGGGGGAGGGAGTCTTGAAAGCTTTTGACTGTATTATTTACAAGGTGCTCTGTTGTGAGATCATGGGTGTCATTAGGTTTAAATTGGTTCTCAAGGCTTTCCGCCAAGCAGTTTGCTTTATCATTATCATTAATTGCAATACTAGATTGGCCATTTAAGGGCGGAATCTTGTGTTGTTTATTTTTGTGCGATTTAACTAATTTCCAAATGGACCCGTCTTCTGCGTTGGTATTTACGATTTTGTTGACGAATTCATTGTTATCAAGTTGAGTGCCTAATTTAATAATTTCCTTATTTAATCTATTCATGAGTCTCTTGAAAACTGGGTCCCTAGTATTCTGAAAAATCTTCCTGGCAATATTCCTATCTCTGATGAGGACTCTAATTTTGGGGTCTAAATGTTTTTGGCTGGTCATACTGGGAGCTGATGCATCCATTTTGGCTTTGAGCATTTGGTTTTCTAGGAGCTTGACGGCAGCTTCTAATTCGCTAGTAGAGGAGATTTCTGGGTTAAGCGGGGTATCTGAAACCACTATAATTTTAGGAATGCTTCTCAAGCAGTCTTTGAAAACTTCAATGCCCAAAATTCTTTTAAATATTGTTGAGGAATTTGGAGAAGAATTTTTTTAGCTTCATGTACTATTAAAACAGAAGTGAATGGCAATCACATGTCTTTTTTTTGTAGCGTAATACTGATGTGGAAGCATCAATATCATTAAAAGAAACAACCCTCACATAGTGAAAGAATTTGTGTCAACAGCATCTTGACGAAGGCCCTGTGTGCTTACCATTTACTGGAAGTAAAAATAGTTTTCAAAAGTGAGGGAGGTATTTCACTGCGAATGAATTTGCACTTAATAAAGTACGCTATAACATGAGGAATCTTATTGCTTCCTTGCTGACCGATGGACACTGAAAAAACGACTACGATTTTATTGAAACAAATCTCAGTATCATGTGCGATAAATGCCGCACAAGAAAGAGCTCATGTATCAATTAATCAAAATTAAAAACAGCACAAAAGTGAAAATCCAATAGTTTCAATAGTGTATTGCCGGAAACCTGCTTTGCTGACTGAGAAGATATTTTTTTTACCAGCTGAAATCCAGTAATTTGTTTCTTAGTGTCGATGACCGGGATTGCAAACTTTCTTCTTTGGATGTAAATGGTTATTAACTTCCCTGCTAAAAATAGATGTCGATGAGTTTGCAAAATTCAAAATTACAGGCTTTTGTTTGAATGTGTAATATTCAGTCATCGAAACGACAAGAAGAATAAAAAATATGTTATAACTAAAATGTTGCCAAAAAATGCATGAAAACCGTTTGGGAGATGATAAGGAAACTAATAATCATGACTAAGAATTTCAGAACTGAAATTATGTCCCTATATCATGAAAATACAATTTGTCCTTCGCCTTGGTGTTGCCAAAAGCAAAGGACCTTCTTCTGGCATTCTTCTCAATGGTATTTCTTTTGATCCAAATACTGCAAAGAATAGACGATTATGTGTGATTGCTGTAAAAACACTCGCAAGCGTTTGTAAAAAATATTAAAACAAACAAACAAAACAACACACCCTCCATACTCAAGAATTTTTTCTCCAAATTGAGTGTTGCTGTTGGACATTTCTTGCAACCATAAAAGGGAAATGCTGCATCATAACTTCCATTTATCCTCAAAATCCTAGACACAGATTTTGCTATTGATTCAGCTCCTATTTTAAAACTGCTTCGTTGCTAAATTTTTCCAGTGAAACAAATTTTCTAGTAGAAGTTCAATGCAACCAAAGGGCATCATTTGTCAACAGTTTAACTTCGACATTTTTTAAAAATTTCGAAATAAAATTGTTAAATCCGGTCTAACAATTGAACGTATTTTCTGATATGTACATCTTGAAGTTGGAAACAAATGGGAAAAACATTTGCTTTCATGTCTTTTTGCTCACTGAACAGTGACTCAAGAAAACACCAGATTTTCTCCAGCAGAATTAGTACACGGTAAACAGTTAAGAATCCCTCATATTCAATGGACTGCTCTATGTAAAATGCGCTCAAGTTGAATTTGAATCCAGATGGAAAAGTCCAATAATCGAATATTTTAAAACTAGCCAAGAACTAACTAGATAAATTAAGAAGAAATACAGTTAAATAAATGATGCAACAAAAATGCCATTAAGAATGAAATATATATTTTTTTGGTACTTGCAACTTCTAAAAAAAAATCTTCCATGTAAATTATATCATTGTGGAAGGAAGACAAAAAATATCAAATATATCGGATTAATATACTAAAACCTTACAAAAGAAAATGGATTTTTAAATTAGTTGCCTCTTAATTCATGAAACAACGGAATAGATTGTAATATAGATTTTCCTCATACTGACTTAGTCCTGATTAATATAATTTTAAGGATATAATCAGCGACAGCAATATCAAAAGAATTATTACCAATTAACAAAGAAATCGATTAATTGCACCTACTATTCATTAAGTTTGTTAAGAACTTTTCTAACGCACCTGGTTAAAGATAGGCTATTGAGTATGACATCAAACTAGTTAGTGATCATTCTTGAGTGACAAGGTTTTTAAAAAATTATTAAAACAAACAAAAACACACACCCACACACCCCGCCATATTCAAGATTTCTTCCTCCATTGCTGTTGGCCATTTCTTGCAACCACAAAAGGGAAGTGCTGCATCATAACTTCGCGGGCTTCCAGGGAACAAACCGAGATACTTTAATCAGAAACGAATGTTGAGTTTGAAAATGCTTGAAGGTGGTGAATTCGACTGCAGAATGCAGTGATTTTAGCAGATGCATTTGGAAGAGACACCCGACTTTGTTGAGATTACCTCGGTTGAATAAAGTCACTCGGAAATGTATTATCCTCTACCAAATTTTGAAGGTAAAGTAGGAACAATGGCAATTGCAATGTATATCTCAATGCTATATCGTGCAAAAGGACGTTGACACATACCATTAGCTATAAAGGCTCAAGGGATAGAAGCTGTTGCGACCAGCTTCGGAACGTACCTTCCCCTAAGACTTCCTTTTAGCTTTCTAAATGCACCCTGTTTCTTCAGGAAATTGAAGTATTAAATGGGCGTGAAAACTTTGCTGTTCTATACTTGGTTGACATTTGCTGTTTTCTCAACTCCTTTAACTCTATTTTGAAACATTGAGACAATGCCTTGAAGAAAATTATAGCAGCCAACTTACTCCAAAACCATCAGAATATATTTTCACCCTGTACCACGTTTTATATTTAGAAACTTTGTAGGCGGCCAAAGTCTGTATACTTGGAGTGATAATTGGTTAGGATTAGGATTAAAACCTTTTATGGTCTGAATATAAAAGCTGTACGGCTTGCAATCATATGTGTTTTACTTTTTCTTAAATGACATTTAGAATTAAGCAAGCGGAGCTACAAGTACAGAGATTGTAAAAAAATAAAACAAGCCTTTTTTTTTTGGTATGGTTAAACTACTGCGCCGAGAGAAGAGATTTGTAGGCTATATTTACTCCTGTCACTATCAGAGCAACCTAAACCACTTTCCCAATTTTCAATTTCACATCATTTTGTGATCAACAAACTAATCAATGACTTCCCGACATTCGCCATTTTAAAAATTCTACGCTTTCAACATCTGGTTTCTTTTTCCGTACTCCTTGAGAGAAACGATGGAATTGTGGACTAGATTCGAAAACTGACGTTCTTTAGCGTACGTGGAAAAGTTCTTTCTTTAATGCTCTATGTTCTTTCCGTTCATCCATCGCGTACTTGGTACTGCTCCTGTAAATCCTTTATTTTTTTACTTATTTTTATTTTAAGTTAATAGCGTGTCCACCTCATTTTTTTCTTCGTTTTATATATAATATCATACGTATGGATTTGTATTAGAGTCGCTTTCTCCTCGTGCAATTTAAAATTTTTTAGTGCACATTATTTTTTGTGGTGTTGGGAAAAGAGTACTAATAAACACTCAAAGTGTTTTCTAGATGGAAATGATGAATGAAAATCAATTTCCTAAAATACACCGGAGGAGTCATAAATATGGAAAGAGGTGTATGAAAGAACGAGGATTCTTGTTTAAGGAGACCCAATTTTGCATTTGAAACGTACATCCTCATGTCGACTGACTGTCGAAGTCATCAAGCAGATCCGCAGAAATTTAAAATGTGCGATCGAATGTAGCTTTTCACTGTAAGTAAAATGAACGCTTGTCGTACCGCTTGGGTCTTGAGGTAGTTAGAAAAGAATTTTAAAACTTGGATATTTTAAGTACATCCATCAAATAAACAAACGCGCCATTCTTCTTATTTATATATCATTTCATCATGCATGGAAATCGTTTGTAAACTATTTTAACGATACGTTATTTGTTTGAAACAACTTAAAGAGCATTCATTTATGAAATCTCCGTTCGTCATCAGGGAAAGAATTTCATAGTTAGCAAGGGGAGTAAAATCATTTTCCTTTTTGCTATTTTCAAATGAAGGACAGAGAGGGTGGAGCATCTGAACCCACGATTGGAAAGAATCATTTGTTCAAGAAGGCATTTTTTACAAAGAAAAGTATATTTCGATTCAGTGTTTAATATTATATTGCTTTACGAAGTATTTTTGTGTCTAAATCCAACTTTATAAAAAAAATGAAATTGAACATGGAGGTGGAATTACTTTTACTGAATAGATTCGTGATTTTAATATGCCGTATGGAATTTCAAGTCAAATAGATAGGTTGGAAATCTAAAAACATTGCCTACTGAAAAAGCTAAATTCCAGTTAAATGACATTTGCAATGCTAACGAAAGTGAATTCTTTTAGCGCCTTACGCCTGCAAGAATTTATGCGGTTTAATAGTAGTCACGATGATGAAAAGAATTCTGAAGATCACCACGCTCCTTTATTCTGTGTCGCTGTTGATGGAAGTGATTATATTTCTGGGGGAAAGAAAGTTGCCGAAACCAACGGGTTTTGAAAGTATTAAGAATGGATTGGGAAATTCGGTAGCAAATGAAACGACATGGATTACCTCTAACATTTTACTGTGTTTCACTATATATATATATATATATATATATATATATATAAAACTCTTAATTTTGATTCTAATTAATTTTCGAACTTTATCTTAATTTAGCCCATAGTGATATCATTCTAAAATATTCTCTTATTTCCCGATCCATTCCACTTGTTCTAGTTAATTAATTCAACAGAAGCTTAGTAAAATTGCTGAATAAGCTAAACGCTGGCTACTTTCCCACACTCCAAGTGTAAGAACAGAAATTAGCCTACTTAACAAATTCCTCTAAAAGATCTCTAGGATTCCCTTGCACGAGTTGTACATGTGATTGACATACGTCAAAGATTCCTCTTAAAATCTGAAGGTATAAATTTAGAGGGATTTAAATTTAATCAGCTTTTTCGTCAATTCGTTTTGTGTTGTGCACGTCGCTTTTGCTTGTACATAATGCCTGCTTCCCTTGGTGGAATAAATCGTACTTGAAATTTCAATCTATCTTCTCAATGATTTCGGCCACGACTCTGCTATCTGCCTTCATCAAATAATTAACTGTTTTCCATTATATATATATATATATATATATATATATATATATATATATATATATGGTGTTGTGCGGATGAAAACATCAGCTTTTGGCAATCATATTTTATTGGGATTTTTTCTGGATTCCGCATAAAACATCAAATTAACCCACACATACTTAACATGCAAGAATATAATATCACACGGTTTCAGGTTGGTTAACGAACTATCGCAAAGGAGTGACGTCTCACTCACTGAAAGTCATACCGTGTATTATACAAATACCCCATCAGTAAGGTTCATGTATTTCCCCGCCTACAGATAATCCCTTAGGGAATTTACAAAGGGAAGTTCGTGAGCTGCGCAAAGCTAGCTGCGCAGTAGATGAGATTCCAGCGAGGCTTTTAAGTGTTGTGTGTGATTGTTCGTGTCGCGTGTTTAATATTAATAATGTTTAAATTTTGTAAATAAATTAATTTCGGCCATGATTATTGCCATTTCATTTCGTGCCCAGTGTCAAAACTTTACTGGCGCAGTCGGTAGGATTTTTGCGGAGATACTAAATTAAACAAAGAAAAATTTTTTTAAAGCGGTTGCGACAAGTGCTGAGGTTATGACTCCCGAAAATGAAAAAAATAAGGTAAGAGCCTTATTTTTTCATAATATGACTCCTCATATTGTAATCAGAGAGAGACGCAATGTTTAATTTATGTGTTTTAAATTCTGTGAATGAATAAGATTTTAATTTTTGTCAAATCAGTGCTTACTTTCGTTTAGTACGAGGTCCGTTTTCGTTTTGTTCAAAACGATACATTTGTCTTAGATACATCAGTATCCGACAAATTTCCCGAATGACACTACATATTTTAAAGTATTAACTAATTTTGTTTGGAATACACCAATATTCTAGACGATAAATTTGTTGGGTTCGCCAGTATTCAACAAATTCCATATAACACAACGTGTGTTAGGTATTGGAGATAATTATTCTTTTGTTTTGTTTAGAATACACTAGTATTCTAAACGATAAATTTGTTTAAATACGTCAGTATTCGACAAATTTCGTAATAACACAACGCGTGTTAAGTATTGGGAATAATTATTCTTTTGATTTGTTTAGAATACATCTCTGTTCTAAATGTTAAATTTGTTATAAGAACGCCAGTATTTGACGGATTTCATGAATAATACATGTGTTTAAAAGTATTGGAATGAAATTTTTGTTGTGTTTCATGAAATATACAGTTTTTTTAATGCTAAATTTGTCTTGAGTACGCCAGTGTTCAACAAATTGTGATAATAATTTTGAATTATGATTATTGGAATTAGTTTCGGTTCTGTGTAATGTATATTTAGAATTTAGCAAATAATTAATACGACAGTATTAATTGGAATATTATTGTTGAAATGTAATGTGCTCCGAAAACTATTTTAAGAGAATTCTGAATGTATAAGTAATACTGTGAGATTGTATGATATATGCGACCTTGAATAATTTTTCCCCTTGTCTCGATTGATGATCTCATTTCCTGTGTGAATAACGAAAAGGGATTAATCTACAAATCAGTTAGGGTAACTGTTGAGTAGACTTTGTTATTTATTGTAGGGTTTTTTTTGTATTATTATTTGAATCCTAAAGCAAACGATATTTTTTACGATTTTTTTTCTTTCTGAATTTTCTGTAAAAAAGTAATAATTCTTTTTTCTTACTTGATTGAGAGTCTGATTCTGTTGTTGTGATACATAAAATGTTATTTTTAGAAATATTCTTTTATACTAAATAGTGTATAAATTTCGACCATTCCATAATTCTTTTTATATTGTCATATTTTAATACATTTTATTGGTGATATCAATTATGAAATAGTACATGCATATGCGTTATACTAAAACGATTGTTTAGGTACTTAAGAATACATTATAACTTTATATGACATAAATGTGATGCTTTAATTTAGTTACATACTGTAAGGAATAATTTTGAATTTTTTTAAAGGGAAAAAAAGAAGATATTATTGAATAACTATAAGAATTAAAACAAAAATATTTTTTCCTTTTATTATATATTTTTATTAATTGAGCGAATAAGTAAACTAAGCAGTCAAAATGGCTTATTTAGGTAGGGCACGAAAGGAGGACCTTAAGTTACTAGCCGAGGAGTTGAATCTTAATGTAACGGATAGTATGAAAATGGTAGATATGTGTAAATTAATTACCACACATCCAGATTATGATAACTTTACCAAAAATCAACTCACAGTTATTGTTGAAGATAGAAAATTTCGTGAACAACAAGAAATTGAAAGAGAGAAAGAAAGGCTTGACCGCGAAAAGGAAAGGCTTGACCGCGAGAATGAAAGGCTTGATCGCGAGAAAGATCGCGAATTTCAGTTAGAAAAATTACGATTAGAGAATGAAAGGCTCAATGTATTACCTAATACGCCTGAGGTTAAGGGTAGCATCTACGAGTTAACAAAAATTATACCCAAATTTGAAATGAAAGGCGGGGACATAGTTTTGTTTTTAACCTTGTTTGAACGACAGGCAAAACGAGCTAATATCGATAAAAGACACTGGGTGTCGGCTCTGTTGGCTCTTATGCCAAGTGAAATTAATCAATTAACGGCTCGTGAAACTGATGAAGAATTTGACGATTACGTAAGATCTAATGCTCAAACGTTTCAAACTTAGTGCTGAGAATTTTAGGCAAAAGTTTGTAAAACACCAGCGGAATCCAGCTCAGTCATGGCGGGATTTTATTTTTGAATTAACCAGCTATTTCGAAGAATGGCTTGGAGGACTTGGTGTAAATGATTTTGAAGGGTTGAAGAACCTCATGATTACAGATCAGTTGAAACGACGTGTCCCTGGTGACATAAGAGAGCACTTTGTTGATGACTGGGTCAAATCAATAGTCCCAGGCGAATTGGCTGATAAATTAGATGAATACGAAAGCGTGCGGATTAATGTAAGGGGAGCTCACACGAATGATGCAAGGCACAGGCCGCCAATCATCAACAAGTTGATCCCAGACTGTAAGGACGCCTATCTCAAGCCAAAAGATGAACCGTCCTTTAGGAAAGCTAAGATGCCGATGACGTCGAATACGGGAACAAACAGAGACTTTAAGCTTAAATGTTTTGTTTATGGAACTTTAGGACATTTGGCTCGGGAATGCCCGAAAAATACGAGAAAAACGTCACCTCGAAATGCCAGAAGTAACGCAATTATCACAAAGGGAACTGAACTAGAACCTGCCAAAGAAGTGGTAACTGCTAAGGTATCAATTCCAGTTTCCACTCCCATCAAAACGAGGGATGGAATTGACGATCTTCAGTTTGTTGATATCAAATGTGGGCAAACATCCATAAAAACTGTAATCGATACAGGGGCACAAATATCAGTTATACGTGAAGATTTAATAAATAAAGATTGTGGTGAAGGTGAAGGTACTATTCAAATCATTTCGGCATTTGGTGTAAGGGAAATAGCTGCTCTCAAGCTATTTAACTTAAAAATAAATGATGGAAAACATAGCTCTGTTCCAATTATGTGTGCCGTATCTAAGAAACTTGTCAATGACATGTTGATTAGTGCCACAGCTTACGAGATACTTTTGGAAAATGTTCAGTTATCTGATTTAGAGATTCAGAGAAATTCCGAAAACATAGAAGATAAAGGTATACGATTAGAGAGTGAGAAATGGCTATCTACTTTAACAATGGAGCAGGAGAATGAGATGTCGAGAAAAAATTTGGCAAAATCATCTTTCGTTGAACTTCAAAGAACTGACGAGTCACTAAAACCAGTTTTGGATCAGGCTAGGAACAGACAAAATGCGTACGAAATTGATGATGGAGTTTTGATACACACCGAGTCAATCTGCGGTGAAAATGTCTAACAGGTAGTTCTTCCCACCTGTAAAAGAGAAGAAGTCGTGAAAGTTGCCCACGAAATTCCATTGGCTGGACATTTAGGCGAGAATAAAACCAAGCAAAGGATCAAATATTCCTTCTTCTGGCCTAATCTCAAACAAGATGTAAGGTTATTTTGTCAAAGCTGCAAAATCTGTCAGCTTAGAAGAGGACCCACTTACCGGGATAGGATCCTTATAACACCTATAGTTCGACCTGAAAACCCATTTGAAGTATGGAGCGTCGACTGCATTGGCTATTTGGAGCCACCTTCTCGCAGAGGTCGTAAGTATATTATATGTGCTGTCGATATTTGCACGCGTTGGGCTGAGGCTATACCAGTTAGGAATATAACAGCAAAAACAACATGTGATGTTTTAATGAGGATATTCACCCAAACTGGGTTTCCAAAAATTATTTGCACAGATCAGGGAACAAATTTCACTGCTGAATTAACTGAAGCCTTCAGACACATTTTGGGAATAGCTCCGAGATTCTCTACCCCAGGTCATCCGGAGAGCATGGGAGCTGTAGAATGTTGGAACCGGACTCTAAAGGAAATGCTGAATAAAAACATTCAAGAAAATGGTAATAATTGGGATTCTCACCTTCCTTACCTCATGTTTGCATACAGAGAAGTGCCACATAGCACAACGGGCGTCTCACCATCCCAACTAGTATATGGTCGACTACCAAACGGCCCTTTGAAACTAATGAAAGAAGTTTGGACGGGAGACAAGGAAATTCCCACTGGTATTTCAAGATCCATTGAAGAATATTTGACAGATTTAACTGAGAAATTGAAGCAGGCTCATAATATGGCAAGAGAAAACTGAGAAAGCGCAAGCCGAATATGCAAGTAGATACAATCTTAGGTCAAGAGAAAAGCGTTTGGCAGTTGGTGACCAAGTTTTGGTACTTGTCCCGTCATCTTCTCACAAGCTCCTTAAAAAATGGATGGGTCCCGCATCTATCGTTGAATTACCGAGACCACATACAGCGAGAGTAAAAATGGAAGATGGAAGTGTACGAGAGATCCACTTCAATAAACTGCGACCTTATGTAGCAGATAAGATTTTTGACCAAGATAATGAATTCGGTGATCTCCACTATGCGCCTACAGACACCGTAGTATTAGACGTTAAGGACATTTATGAAAATGTAATGGCCATTTCGGCTGACTTGAGAATTTCTCAAAAACATGAGCTTTTAGATCTCTTCTCCAAATTTTCAGATGTGTTTAGTTCTGTTCCAGGGCTTGCTAAAGTAAGAGGGCATTCAGTGAATTTAATGCCAGACTTTATTCCAAAAAAAATTAAAACCTTATCGCATACCAGTGGCACTTCAAGAAGAAGTAGATAAACAAATTAAAGAGTTACTTCAATTAGGGCTGATTGAGCCTAGTGAAAGTGAATGGGCTCACCCTATCGTGTGTGTCTCAAAAAAAGGACGGAAGCGTAAGACTTTGTGTTGATTATAGACTTTTAAATATTGTCACAATCGCTGATGCATATCCAATGCAGAATGCAAGAGACCTTTTTGAAATTGGCCAAGCCAGCTTCATAAGTATATTGGACCTGACGAAAGGTTATTGGCAGATCCCAATGAAGGAGGAGGCCAAGCCATTGACAGCATTTGTGACTCACTCAGGGCATTACCAATGGAGGGTCATGCCTTTCGGTATGAAAAATGCTGGGAGTACCTTTCAGAAGTCCATGGACAATGCTCTTTTCGCACATCGGAAGTATTGCCGTTCGTACATCGACGATGTTGCTATATATTCTACAACCTGGGAAGAACATCTCGATCATATCTCCAAGGTGTTCAAGTCCTTGAAAGAAGTAGGTCTAAAAGTAAACCTCAAGAAGTGTGCTTTTGGCAGAAAATCCGTCAAGTTCTTGGGCCACATTGTTGGTTCTGGTAAACATTCTCCTGATCCTGAAAAGGTAGAAACGATTCGAAGGCTGAGTCGACCTACTACCAAAAGTGAGGTTAGAAGTTTCTTGGGCCTCACGAGTTACTATCGTGATTAAATCCCGAATTTCTCACAGTTAGTATTGCCCTTAACTAACTTGACAAAAAAGAACATTCCTAATGACATTCCTTGGGAATCGTCAGCTGAAGATTCTTTCGTTAAACTCAAGGAGGAACTGATCAATATGCCTTCCCTTTATACGCCAGATCTAACTCGTCCTTTCCTACTATTCACAGATGCTTCCGCTACTGCCATTGGCGCTTGTTTGGCCCAACATAACGACCAAATGGAAGAAATGCCTATTGCTTTCTTCAGCAAAAAATTAACTGCGACCCAAATGAAGTGGTCCACAATCGAGCGCGAAGCATTTTGTGTCCTGGAAGCACTCCGCAAATTCGACACTTGGATTTTTGGATCCCAAATCCAGGTCATAACGGATCACAACCCCTTGACATATCTTACCAACAGTGCTCCTCACAGTGCCAAATTGACTAGATGGGCATTGGCCTTACAAAGGTATAATGTCAAAGTTTCTTATAGAAGGGGAAGTGCTCATGGCAATGCAGATGCACTTTCTAGACTTAAAATTTCTGAGTAAAATTGTGCTTTAATCGTTATTATATGTGTACACTACAGTGGTTAGAAGAATTTGAGAAAAAAATGTAACATGTAAAGTGTTCCTATTTATTTTTATTCCCTTTCTTGATTTCTTTTTCTGTTATTTAGTATTATTTTGTATGTATCTATATTATGTAGGTATATTTTATATGTATGTATCGAGGAGTTATATTATCTGGGGCTCTTAGCAAAACTAAATTTTAATTTCTCTCTGAAATACATCCATGTATTTCTTTTTGTTTTTTTAAGTCTATTTTCAGGCGCATCGTCCTCAGACGGATGCTCTTCCGTTGGGGGGAGGAGTAAGGTTCATCTATTTCCCCGCCTGCAGATAATCCCTTAGGGAATTTACAAAGGGAAGTTCGTGAGCTGCGCAAGGCTAGCTGAGCAGTAGATGAGATTCCAGCGAGACTTTTAAGTGTTGTGTGTGTTTGTTCGTGTCGCGTGTTTAATATTAATAACGTTTAAATTTTGTAAATAAATTAATTTCGGCCATGATTATTGCCATTTCATTTCGTGCCCAATGTGAAAACTTTACTCCATCCCAAAGTGCCATCTAGGGGCAACTGTGGAGAGTAATAGCGAATTCGGAATTTTTTTTCAATGTATTATTTTTTTCAATATTGTGTAATAAAGTATTTATACTATCTCAACACATCTTACTTTTATTTGCTTTTGCATTAAATTTGTAATAATCAAAATTATTTATCGGATTTCCAATTATATGTCGTTTTACTTATTTGCAATTTTCAAGCAGCTCATTGAAAGATTCATGTGGATGCATTACTAATACTTCCTTTGTCTTCCGTGCACTTCCTTTTTAGTTTTTAAACTTTCTGGCAGTGATCTCTTATTCAAACATTCTGCATTGTTCTAGCAAATTTTACGAGGCCTCACATCTGTATCCCATCACAAACGGAGCATTTTAATGTTTGGACATGAATTAAAGCTGTTTCCTATTGATTTAAATAAATGAAACGCAAATTCCTTTCAAGAAAACATTAACACATAATGCAATATGACTCGGCAACTCTTGGTCCGGAGTCTTGCGGAGTCATCGTTCATAAGTACTTCATTAAGCCGATAAAAACGTACGGTAAAAGTACATACAAGATTACAAAAGATTGTGCTTTGCTTTCGGGATTTTCAGCCTTATCCCGTGCACGGGGATTTCAGCTTTCTGCAGGTTCGTTGTTTCGAAATGCATCTGACTTGCTCGTGTGGATGTAAGTGCGTGGGAGACTCTTAGCTTTCCAGAGAATTGCGTTCTCTCACAGAGATTTTATTTTTGTAAACCTAATTAATGTCGTTACCAATAAAGAAATATGATTTCTGTGTACAGCAGTACGACTGTTGAACATTCAGAGTTTTAACTTATTGCATTGTAGGTTTAGCGCTGCCGTTCATTTAATTTCTGATTTGATGGTCTGACCCAACATGTATTATGGTTCCTTTGTCCGAATTTGTTACTTCGCGTGCGATTTTGAAATTTCGTAAATTCGTGCATTTGTTTTGCTCGAATTATTAAAGTTATTGATCATTATAATCAAACTTACTGAAATTTAATTATTAAAAAATTACTTATTAGGTTTATTTTAACTATTAACTATTCATATGAACTTTAGTGTGATCGAAAATAATGTCTACGGAATACTAAAAATAAAAATAATGCCAAATTGAACGAATTGGTTGCAATTGAAATCATGTAAGAACAAGGCAATGAAAACTGGTTCCAACAATTTTAAAAAAAATTCAATAAACAAACATGATAGAAAGCATTATTTACAATTGCACTCATTTAGTCAATATTTAAGTTAACAAGCTTAACAGAAGTAATTATCGAGGTCAGTAGCTTTTACACGTTACACTCTTGCAGCTGGCATCGGGCGGTTCGTTCTTTGGTTGACGCACTGGCTTTATTAGAGAAGGTTGGCGCTTGAGGGGCGCGTTTGCGTTATTTGGAAGTGTTAGAGTCACACTTTTATGGCGTAAGAAGATCGTCGCTGTTGTATCAAAATGACATTTACTGAAAACCAAACACAGCTCAATATACAGTTTTGATGGAGCAGTTGAAATCAGTAGTGATATGGAGCATTTTGCGACAATATGCAGCAGTATGAATCAGAACCTTCATACCGTTACACTAGTGTTTGCGTTCGTAAGCAAGTGAACCTACACAAATGTTTTTCACTTGTTTCGTGTCACATTTGGCTTATGCCATTTTGCTTTAACACCGATGATACAGATATTTTAGTCGCATTTTGATATTTTGAGAAGGAGACGTAAAAAAAAAAAAAAAAAAAAAAACACGCGCCAGTCTCTAGTTTTAATAAAAGATAATAAGGCAAACAGTAAACCGCAAGTCACGATTTGCTTTGGAAGAGTTATATCTTATTAAAAATTAGACAAATTAAATGTTGGTGTGTTTGGCTGTGATTATAAGCATGCGTTTTGAAAATAAAGCTGCATGGTTCTTTAATTTTGCTTTCTGCAATTCTATTGACTGTTTGAGCCATGTAATCATCGGTTATGATTTATCTTCAAAATACTGATACAAGTAAAAGGGCATTTCTTTCATATGCTTTTGGTTTATCAACGGATGAATGCGAATCGTATGGACTTTAAGTACGGGCTAAACACACTTTTTGTTATAATGTGAATGTTTTGAAACACTCACTCGCCATCTAACCTCTCTTTCAAATTCAAAGGTGGGTAAAAACAAGACATTCGTTCGGTAAATGCAAAAGAAAGAACTTTCGAAGGACTCTTGAGTATGAAAAATGTCGATTCAATGTTAAAAACTAATATCACGTATTTCATAACCGGCAGAATTTCTTCAAAATGCAGTATTTTTCCTCTAAGGACACGTGCCGCTGTGCAATTGTTCACTCGCTATTTGTCCTTCACGGAAGAATTGGAAATGAACAATACATTTTGAAACGCTGCTTTATTTCTTCGAGGAAGTGCTGCCATTCTTTCTGTCTGTTTCCCGGCTCGTGCTGCGAAAAAGTCTTTTTCTCTTATGGTATGAAAGGGTATTTTAATTTAAAATGTCATTTACGTTGGAATTATTCAATTAAAGAAAATGCATAACGAAAGACGTAATATGTATATTAGAATATAAGTAGCCTAAAAAGTTAATAACTCTTAAAATTTTTTTATTGGGAATAAGATTGTTGAAAAGTATTTACTATTTGTGAGAGGCTTGAAATATGAAAGAAAGGTTTTTTTTTTTTAAAATCCCATCATTTTAAGAATTTATCGTTGCCTATTTACGAAAATCTGTTGTAACGGTGCCACAGCTTTTTTACTTGCTGCAGATTTTATGAAGGTATTAACAATATTTATGATGAAAAAATGAATTTGAATTTTATGATTTTCTTAAAAACATAAAAAAATTAATAAAAAAATGACGAGATACTCTATGTTGCTATACTAAATATACTATTCCACAAAATAGACAGTCACAAAAGACAGTGTAGTTATCAATTTATATACTACTAACTTTTACCCATGACATTGTTCGCATGGTAATATTGATGTGTATGTGTGAGAGCTGGCGGCCTGATCACTATGCAAAGTTATCAAACCGTATCGTTATGGGGCTGTTGACAACTAAGTCCGATATGATATAATCGCGAAATTTGTAAATAATTGAAAGATGTACTGGAAAACTTAAAAATTTATTTTTATTCCGATACCGTTTTGTATACAACATTGAATGATTTATTATTTTCCGTCTTCACATGCAATTTTTAAACACTTGAAACATGTGAACAACTAACATATAATAGATCATGTGAGAAGCATGGAGTGTCCAAATGAATGCCTCTAACTTTTAAAGTTTTGCCCAAGGATTTATTGATCGTCATTGCAAAAGCCAATTTTAAGGAAATTGCCACCTCTTGAAACAAAATAGCAAATTGTTTGGAATAATAGGTGCACGGGGAATTAAAACGCTGTCTTCTTTATCAGCTCCTGTAATAATGATAGCTTTTATAATATTACCGCTAAGCTCCGTGATACGAGGTCTGGTGTCATTGCACAGTCTGGGTTCATCGAGATTTCGCGTCAATAAAGCGGGAACGCCAACGTTAAGCTCCAGTTTATGTTTTGGGATTTCTAAGCCCCAAATTCACTTATCGAAGTGTAAGACAAAAGGTACTCTTACCTTGTCGTTCCGGGAACTTCTAGATGAGATAGAATCGAGGTATTCCAACGTGAATCAGAACACAACATCGAAAGCATTAGTCCAGGGTTTTCATTTTCACCTATTTTTTATTTGCTTGACGGGGACACAGGCACAGATAATTATTTACAAATATATACATATATACTTTTAGTTGTAGGAGTCATTCACATCGCCTACAACCATCTCTGGATCCGTTCTCACCCCGAATCCAACCAAAGCTACGCAAAAACACTAGAACCGAAACTGAAACTCACAGCTGTTACTGTGGGATCATGGGATTTTCCCCTGACATCACCAATACGCTTGCTCGAAAGTGTTACATCACGTTATGGTGAGGCCAGGAATTCCATAATCCTCCCACCTTTGAGATTTAATTACAGAAAAATCAAACATAATAATCAAATCAATATTTAAAAAAATTCAAAATTATCAAATACAAATTGACAAACCTCAAAACAATTGAGTTAAGAAAATGCTTATACTATCGAATATAAATCAAGAAAATATTCTAACTATCAAAATTACATAAATATTTCATACATCAAAATATCAAATTATTATTCATCGAAATATATCAAATTACCATTTATATCAAAGTATATCATCGGTAAAAAAGTATATATTGGTGTTCAATTCTCAATTAAAGTTCTTAAGATATGAAGTAGATAATAAAAGTTCAAAATATAAGAGTTTTTGTAAGAAAGAAAAAGTTCCAGTTCTCACATTCAGAGTCTCTTTACCTTTTGTAATCTCCTGCCATACCTGGAGATTGGTTCATCAGGTTTAGGTTTATTCAGAGAATCTCTTTCAGCAGCACTGGTATCATCGCAGGTAAATTTTAACGGTGGTTCACACTTTTGGAAAAGTTCCTTGTCCTGTTCGCAAACTTCCAAAGGATACAGTCTCAGTGTTGGACGTAGGATTTCTCCACTTTTGGTTTTCCGTTTCACAAGTCTGATGTTATGGATCAGACGATGAAGATGTGAAGACTTCGATGACTTTACCTAAAGGCTAGTCCATTCTTTTCATATTGTCACTGGATATCAGAAAGATGCCTCCAATTTTGATAGACGGGAATTTTCTTATTTTTCTTCCAAATTGCCTGAGCTGTCCCAAATACTCAGAGCGAAAGCATTTTCTTAGATCTTGTTGTAACCTTTGGCGATAAGCAAATCTTTTATTTAGAGATTGACTATTTAGAAGATCTAGATCAGGTATTCCAATCTCTCTAACTTCTTGCAGGAACATATTGGGAGTAAGAGGTTCTAAGTCACTTCAGTCATCACTTACATAAGTTAGAGGCCGTCCGTTGATGACACTTTCAAAGTCGCATAAGACTGTACATAATTCCTCATAATTTAGAGATGTTTGTCCTAGAACTTTACGAAGAATTCTTTTAACAATGCCAATTAAACGTTCCCAAAAGCCACCCCACCAGGATGCAGACGGGGGAATAAATTTCCAGTCAATTTTATTCACGAAACTGTATTTGGCTACTGTCGCGCAGTTAATCTTTTTGATGAGGTTATTCGCTCCAACTAAGTTTGTCCCATTGTCCGAATAGACGACACTTGGTCTACCTCGACGAGCCACGTATCTGCTGAATGACTGCAGGAAATTTTCAGTTGATAGTGAAGTGGTCAGCTCCAGATGTACAGCTGTAAATACTGCACAAGTATAGATGGCAATCCAGGACTTTTGATTTTCCTTTAAATACAGAGGTCCAGCAAAATCGACTTCTATAATTTCAAACACAGAAGCCGCTCTAAGACGATCTATTGGCAATGGAACTTTTGGAGTTTCTATTGCTCGGGCATCGTATCTTTTGCAAGTTACACAACTCTTCACAACTTTTCGGACAGTTTTACGGTATTTCAATATCCAAAATTCTTCTCTGAGGTTGGCCATCACTATTTGAACACCTGCATGACCTAGGCAGCAGTGTTTCCAGCGTACAAGTTTTTCAACTGTCGGATGTTCACTTGGTAACACGGTAGGAAATTTAAAGTTTTTTAAATCTTCCTTCAATGACAGTCTTGTCTTAATTCGGAAAAATTCATTCCCATCAGTAAATATTTGGAGTTTTTGAAGTCGCTTATCTTGTGGCCCTGTGAAAAATTCTCGCTGAACTGTTTTGATTAAGGAGATTTCGGATCTATTTCTTTCTTCCACAGTTATGTCTCCAAATTTTCTTAAATCCCGTTTCACTCTGCAGTTATTCACAAATCTATAAATCCAGGATATAACAATAAGATGTTTAGGATAAGAGGAGTAAATATCATAAATTTTAACTTTTTTTTTCTATATTGGTTACACTAACAACTGTTTTCTTTTTTTTGTGTGTGTGTTTATAATTTCTTCGTCTGGGAAAATATTGGATTTAGGCCAATATTCAGGAGGAGTTTTTAACCACTAAGGTCCTAACCACCAATTAGATTTGGCCAGATTTTCGAAATTGCAACCTCGAGAAGGTAGATCGGCTGGATTCAACTGTCCTGGTATATGATATCAATCATCTGAATCACTCAAAAGACGAATTTCTTTTACGCGATTGAAAAGAAAAGTGGACCAGTTTTCATTCTTTTTAATCCAATAAAGAGCATTACTGGAATCAGACCAATATCGTGTAGCAACATTTTCCATTCCTAAACTCTCTTTCACTGAATGACATAGTCTAGCACCTATATTGCAAGCTAAAAGCTCTAGTCTAGACACTGATAGAGTTTTGAGAGGAGCGACCCTTGCTCTACTTTGTATCAATTGGCAATTGGTCAAATTGATACCTTCATTCCTCAAAAATATACATGTAGCATATGCCTTCTCGGAAGCATCACAGAAGACGTGTAATGTTATATTGCTGTCTCTTTCATTTTTGTTTAGACATCTAGGTATAGAAATCTCATTTAAAATTTTAAGTTGATCTTTCCACCTTGTAAATTTTGTTGCTACCCAAGAAGGTAAATGGGAATCCCACGATAATTTTAGCTTCCAGCATTCTTGTAGCAGCAATTTTGGTATCAATGTTGCTGTGCAGGTAAATCCAATGGGATCAAAAAATTTATGAACAGTTGATAAAATGATCCGTTTAGTAATAGGTTGATCTTCTGTAACGGGATCTAAATCTCAAATCTACAGATAGTGAGTCAGTATTAATTTCCCATTTTAATCCAAAAACTGGGACGATTTTTGCTTCTGCTTCTTCTGGTGCTTCTTCTTCAAAGAGGGTATGCTCCCACCCTCGTAAGTTGAACTTTGCAGGTTTAAGAATTTCTATCGATTCGTGAATGAATTTCATTAACTCAGCTTCATTTTCAACACTATGGACGCAGTTGTTTACATAAAAAGCCTTCAAAAGTTTTTGAGCCGTTTTATTGTAATCAGGGGGAGCATGATTCAGATGATAATCAAGAGTTGCTCCCAGTAAGAAAGGGCTGGAGGTTATTCCGAAAAATACTCTTCGGTGCTGAAAAATTCGTAAATTTTCTTTCTGACCACCTTGCCACCACAAAAGCTTCAAATAAGGCCTGTCATCTTCATGTAGTTCTATCTGTAAAAACGCCTTTTCAATATCGGCTGTAACTCCATATTTTCCTATTCTAAACCTGTTTAAAACGGAGGGAATAAGTTCAACCAAATTGGGTCCCTTTTCTAAGCAATCATTTATTGATGGTGAATTTTTGTCTCTGGCAGATCCATCAAAGACGGGTCTGATCTTCGTTGTGGAGTTTTCTTTGAAAACAGGGCGATGAGGTAAATAGTGTTCAGGCTCGGAAATAACTACCTCCTCAATAATACCCTGATCCAGCCAGTCCTTAAAAATGTTTTCGTAATCCTCTATTTTTCCTAGATTTTTCAGGGATTTAACAGAATTTGCAAGTCTTTTTTCAGAAATACTTTTGCAGTTTGTTAAAGGGGGATGCCCTTCTACCCAAGGTAATCGTATTTGATACCTTCCCTCTTCATTTCTAGTAACAGTTCGAAAAAAATGTTCTTTTGCCGATTGTTCCAATTCTTCCCTAGTTTTCTTTTCACTTGGATCACAAATTCCAAGTGTATCTAATCGCCATAAATCTGAGATGGTTGCATCATTAACGTGACAGGATAAAACAGTAGACGTACTGTCATTCTTTTCTAACTCATTTGTCTTTCCCATCAGTGTCCAGCCTAATTTAGTTCCTACACAGACTACTCCAGAACTAAGATGCTTTACCTCTCCTGTGAGCAATTTACCAGCGACATCCGCCCCAATTAACAGATGAATTTCTAATGGAGATGACTGATACAACAATTGGTCATCATAGGAATGCATTACATCAGTTAAAAATATTCTATTAGATTTAAGTTCTTTAACATAGGGTGATAATTTTACTCTGGAAATATCGGAACAAATTTTTTCCTGATCCAACACATCAAAATTACAATGATAACTATTGTCTACATTACTTAAACGTACCCGGTATATTTTATGATTTTCCGCCTTTTCAACTCCGTTAAATAAAGAATGCAAAATTGATTCTTCACTAATAACTTCATAATCCATTTGTTCTGCAACGTATTTTGAAATGTAGGATCTTTGAGACCCTGTATCGTAGAGACACCGAATTAATTTCGTTTCACCATTCCCACGAATTCTTACTACTAATGTTTGTAAATAAACTTGACTTAAGGATGTTTTGTTAGTTAAAGTACTATCTGAAGTAATGTTCTCTTCCGAATTTTTTCCATTATTTTTAGTAGTCGGACATACATAATTAGCATTACACATGATAGGTAAATGTTTTCCATTATATTTAAAACAACAAATTGTTTGCTTGCAGAAACGCGCTATGTGTTTGGATTTAGAATTTAAACATCTGAAACAAATTCCACGGTTTTAAAGAATTTCCTTCTTCTTTTCGTAAGTCAAACCTTTCGCAAATCTACTATCTTGAGTCAAATGCGATTTATCACAAGAAGCGCATTCCTTACTTTTTGAATCAACCGGATACGAATTTTGTCTGGAGTTATTAAATAAATCAAAACCAGACGGCTTTGCCTTTACTCGAAAGTGATGATTCGTTGGTTTTTTATGCTTTTCTAAATCGAAAGAAAGAACGTGCAATTATTAATTTTTGTTCCGATTCGATTTCCTTTTTAAGTAAGTTTAAGAGTTGAGTTAACCTATCACTCCCTGAACTTTCTGCTGT
>JAOUZG010025848.1:3373395-3398358 GCA_026289955.1 Argiope argentata
ATAGAATCGAGGTATTCCAACGTGAATCAGAGCACAACATCGAAAGCATTAGTTCAGGGTTTTCATTTTCACCTATTTTTTATTTGCTTGACGAGGACACAGGCACAGATAATTATTTACAAATATATACATATATACTTTTAGTTGGAGGAATCATTCACATCGCCTACAACCATCTCTGAATCCGTTCTCACCCCGAATCCAACCAAAGCTACGCAAAAACACTAGAACCGAAACTGAAACTCACAGCTGTTACTGTGGGATCATGGTATTCATGGGAGCAATACGCTTGCTCGAAAGTGTTACATCACGTTATGGTTTTCATCCGCCGTTGGGCCCCTCTCAATAACTGGCAGTGTCTACTTAAAATTGCTTGCGAGCAAAATGGCAATGTCGCCCATCACCGTCTAGTTGCCGTGCCAGTTGGGGTAATGCAATGCTAGAAATTTTTAATTTAAATTATTCAGTTTTATTTTAATTCAAAAGTACTTCAGAGTGAATCGGAAAGATCGATTAATTAACAATATTTAGTTTTAAATGCATCGAATATTAAGAACATAAGTAGAATCGTTTGAAATAACCGGTCAAAAGCATGTTAAGCCTAACCTCATAAGCGTAGGATAAAAAACAAAAGTCTTTCTCATTTGGCGATAAGGAAATGAAGATTTTTGGCGTGAAAGTTAGTTTTTAGTTAATAAAAAATTAACCATGCGATTAACCGGAATAAATAGTAGCTTGTGCTCTATTCTAGACTCTAATCTATCTCTGTACTAAATTTCATTCAATTTTGTTAAACTGTTCTGGCGTGATTGACTAACGTCATCCATCCAAACTTTCACATTTGTAATAGTAGTATACATGCATTCCCCGATTCATTGCAGAAAGTTAATATTTAAGGTGTGATTATTCTAAACTGATCGGAGTCTGCAGCGGATAGTTTTAACTGCAGGTATGTTTGAAAAGGAATTGTTCTCATTTTAACGAACAGAATTTTTTTTTATCACCTACGCTTTTATAGTGTGACGTCTTCAGATAAGCGACAAGTAGGAATAATGCACACTAAGTTCCTACGGGAAAGCAACCACAAAAAGCGGTGGAATGTGTAAAATACGAAGAATGCAGACACCTGGCATTCAAATTTAAGTACCGCAGTCAGGCTAATGTGTCTGGGCGACTTATGAGGTTTTCACTGAACTGGACATGTGTTGGAACAAACAACGAGGGAAAGAACATGTGTCCCTGTCAATAGATAAAAGACGCCTGCCCTTCAAGGCGGCACAATGGGGACCAGTGGCAGATGGCATTCCTTTCTTCTTGAGAAAAAGGCAGCAGACAAGATGGAGCCGACACGTCTCTTTGCTATTCGCTGTTTTCCACTCTCTTGTGATTGGAAAGATGACTTAGGTCAAATGATCCCATGAAAGTTGGGAATTATCCTGATTGGTCATTTGCCACCGAGGACCGACCTTTGAGTTCCGAGATAAAAAGGGAACTGACTGGAGGAGCGAAGAGAGGAAGCCAGCAGAGAGAGCCGACTGACGAAGCGAAAGCTAGTGATTGGAGCTAGAATTCAGCTTAGAATTCTGTGTAGAATTTGGAGTGTATGTAGGCAGCCACGCCATGTAACTGAGCCCACGTGTAGTTCATCTGAACTTGTGTCCTCCTATTAGTTTAACAGCTGTCTTCTAAGTTGCTCTTCCAGCCAGTTCATCATCTTACGTTCCTGAAAACCCAGCAGGTTAATCGACAAGCAGAGCATCCCGTACCTCGGGCAGAATCTTGCGGGAGTTTCCAGAACTCCATCATATCTCTTCACCTCCGAGAGAGACTCCTTTACTTATCTGAATCACAGCACCTTTCCCTAACGGAACTCTGAACTGAATTAACTACGTGTTTGTAATATACTTAATCAAGAAGGTGTATCTGTGTGAAATATATGTGTATCATAGCTAGAAATAAATAGATTTTTATTTCTCCAAGTCCTGAGTTTGCTTTCGGCGCAATTCACCAATAGACCCGGCCAAAAACGTTACTGTAGTAACTGGCGAAATATAATACACATTTCGCCGTCGATTCTAAAAAGACGAAGTAATTTTTTAAATAATACTAAAATATGATTAAATTAGATAAAAAAAATATACGCTCTTAGCACTTTTGAACTTTTTTGAAATAGCGTTTATGGAGTGTATGACGTCTTCACAATTAAACAGATTACTGAATATTCCCTTCGGGCGATGGAGGAACGGCAAAAATCCACTGCATCAGCTGGTGTTGCGTAAGCTTTGGACGAAATAAGTGACTGAAGTTCAATGGAATAAGTTCACCGAAATGGAATTCGTACATTTTTGAAATATAAAAGTTTCATTTCCTTGAAATTAATTTTAAATTAGTTTAGAATTGTTCTTAGTGCGAACATGTACTCTTGAATTTTTGAAGTCGATTAATTTTAATTTAAATAAAAAAATGAATATTTTTTAATTTTTATTTTTGAATACTTAGTGGTCAAGATACCAAATTTCAGAATTTCTTGTCTATCGATCGGCCTGTCGATTCCTGCGCCACGCAGTTTGCAGAAAGTGGGCCATTCCCAAATGCTATGCTGTTTTTGAAAGTAAAAAGACCTGATTAGATGATGACATTGTAGCATTTTATTGGAGGATTGTTTCGAAGTTTGGAAAGTGTTTGTAATTATATGGGAAATTTCTTTACCATTATTTATGTTTCAATATTATTTATTCGTTTTGAACTTATTTTTCTCGTTTAATTAATTTAAATTTACTTTTGGATGCACGAACATAGTTCAACCATTGCATATCGGCGATAAATAGACGTTATTTTTAATTTCTATTTTATAACCCGAATCGCACGCTGGCGAGGATGACTCAGACCGATTAGTTCTGATTCCAGAGCTTCAAAATAGGCGATGTTTTGAGGATTTATTACAGAGCGGAGCAATAACGATAAAAAACAAGATAGGTGTCGAATTAATCCAGTGAGCAGGATGATAAAAAAAAATTTTGTTATTATTGTTGATAATATTTTTATAGATATAATTTTGTTTTAATATTTTTATAATTCTAATATTCTTGTAGAGGATTTCTATGCTGACGTGAAAGTGATGGAAATTCAAGTATCACTTTTAAGGTACATTTAAATGTTAACCTCATATTTGAGCACTACTGAAAGGAAGATTGTGTGCCAAATGGCCCATACCTCACTGGGGAGGGGGGATTGTAATGATGATGATGATAATAATAATAAATCTTAATTCGGTCACGCATCTACTAAAATATATTTATATAAAACAATGACTAGATAAGATGGAATGCAATGAAAATTTGGGACCCGATGAATCTGCTTGAAATAAATAAGGACGAATTACTTAGAATCTCCGTTCGCTGCAAACTGAGATTTTTATATAAAACGACGAAAGCTTTGACTTAACACCGCTATTTTAAGGGAGATATCTATGTTAACATAAATATGCCGACGAATAGTATTGAATCCGAATTTTATTTGCATTTTGCGTGAGCTCAAGTTGTTGCCTCAGTGCGAGGGATCAGCTTCGCCTCACTCGGTGTGGGCGAGTAATTTGTGCTCCTCTCGCTTTTGGAACGGGTGGAGCTGTGCAACCTGCTCTGTGTAATTAGCTATTCACCATCCGTGTTCGGGGGAAGCCCGTGCTCAAGTTTATTTTCATGCCCAGAAAGAGTTCGTTCGTGCCCTCCTCTGGAGGTCGCACGCCTTCCTTGCCGTAGGCGAGTGTGAACCTTTCCAGCGGACTGCTTTCGCCTGTATTGTTTTACTGGAGAAATGTAATTTTATCAAAGGAAGACAAATGTATTGTGAAAGAGGGAAAAATTATTTTCCTCCCGTGCTGAGTAGAATATTATGTGTTATGGAATAGCTGGGAGTTCAAATATAATTAAGTCGTTACCATGAGAAAATAAAATCTATTGAATTTATTTTTAAAAAGAAAACTGATTTTTTTACCATACATTATTTTTTTTCTTAAAAAATTCATTTTTGTAGATGTCATTTTATTTCTGTCGTTACCTAAAATGTTTTATATTTATTATAAACTTGATTTAAGATTATTCTAGGTATCAAAAGGAAAGTAACAATAGATGGGGGAAACGCTAAATCGGGGTTAATGGATGATTCTTTTGCAGACGGAATTCCATGCCTGTCAAATCAATCAGAATTGGAATCTGTGTCGTTAGGGTGCTTATATCGCAAGCTACATGATCCAACTAATCTGAAATAAGAAAGAACTCTTCCCTTTCATTAGAACTCTCATTCTCAAAATCATTATTTCTAATCTCCGAAAAACCTTTTTTACCAAAAGAGTTTAAAGTGACTCCCGTGTCGCAAAAAATCGCATTGAAGGTCTTTTATGACTGTTTCTTACTTCCTGATTCTATACTCCGTAGAGCAGTTTTCAGAAGTTTTTTCCACTTTAAATGTTCGTACAGACAAATAGACCACAAGATACGCATCGCCTAATATTTACAGATTAGGATAGAATACTCCAAGACGAAGTATTTTGATATAAAACATGTAGGGTTCCTGAATGTAACTTCATAGTCTAATTAAAGCGTGAAGTTTGTGTTTTGAAAACCTCAAGAAATGGGGGAGGAGTGAAAATCAATTTGTATTTAGAACTTTCGATACAATAGATTTTTTCAGATTGTTGGGTTGTTCGAGCAAATAACATGTTGAAATCTGGAATGGAAGTTCACAGATACACTGTGTTTTTGAGACGTCTCCATGAGAAAAGTCACGCAGGTTAAGATTCGGAGAGTAAGGTGGCTACTCTATACCATTGCTTGTTTTTGTAATATAATCCAACCTGATGAGTCTGCCGTGAAAATGTTAAGCTAAGAGAACAAAGCTTTGCCGAGTGCGTTCTAGGCCTGGCACCATCTCACACAAACCAATAATCGCTTATCATTCCTTTGCCGTGCAAAAATGGGCTTGCACCGTCATTCGACACGTTCCGCCTTTTCCTCTCGCTGGAGACCGCACATTCGCACCGTCATTCGTTGAGGTTTCCATGCTGTGCAATCGTTGTATACATCATAATTCGGAATACAAACTGTCGGATTCCAGGTGTTAAAACTATGCGTAATTAGACTGTGACGCTATATTCGGAAACTCCACATGTTATACTTTCAAAATACCCGCCTTGAGGTATTCTATCCGATTCTGAAAATATTAGGCGATGCATACCTCGTTGGTACCTGTACATTTCCCACGTCACAAAGTTGATCTTTGTCTTCGCCATTAATTGGGAAGGGAAAAATTCCATTCGTCAGTTTACAATTTTAAATTTACAACATGGGCTGCATATGGATCAATAAACAAAAGAATATTATGCATTTTGTCGTTGAAAAGAATATTACAGATTGGCCAATAAATAAATAAGGGAATAAAGACAAAATTTATTTTCCAATTTCTGAAAGTACTTTTCAAAAATTGTCTTCGAAGGTATTTGTTTCAGGCACATTTAGTAGAAAGGTTTGTTTTATTCTTTAAATACTTCTTTGATTTTCCAACCGCTAATGATGTCAACTTTTTATTCAATGTGCATAACGAAGCTACCAAATAAATAGTTTTACATCGTGACAGCTTTCATCTTATAATGCAAATAAGATGCTTGCTCTTACTTCTCTCAAGATATCCTTAAAATGAATTTTGTATCAAGGTTAATATTGCCCCCCCCCACCTAGTTTCAAAATCGACTGCAGTACTCAGCACACGCAAACTTTTAGCTTAAATTGATATACGTAACTACGTTGGGTACCTTAACAGACATCTCCATTTCGGGAAAAGAAGAGTTAAACTGTCTTAATCATGATTATCTTGAAGCAGCTTAAGAATAATCCAATTTGTTGGTTACTTATCCCCCTGGAATTGAACACCAATTCAAACCAAGCCAAAGAGAGCGAAGAAAGTGCGGTGCACTGAGGGTTAAGTCCCCTGAGCACATCGAGGGTAAAAGTCTGTCAAAATTATCGAGATATTACTACTGTCTGTCCATAACAAGATCTCTGGCCGACAATCGTCTATGTTAACGGCGGGCGTTATAAAAATAGGTGTTGATAGGGAGGATCCATTTTGAATGGGTGGAATCGGACGGAAGTCTGGGGGGTTATTCTTTATCTTGACGAAAAAATGAAGCGATAACAAAAACTATAGCTCATTCGTCCTCTCGCTTTAGCCGCAGTTGCTCGTATCTTTATATTTGCTTAGCTTACTTCTTTTATATTTTATTAATATTTTCTTTGGTTAATATTAACTGTATTTCATTATTTAATAATTTTTGTCTCTTGAATTTTGAGATCCTTTAAAATGCCTTTTCGATTTAAGAATGGAGAGACTTTAAATGGAGAGGCTTGTGTTTTCGCCTTCCTGTTATTTTAATAGCTTTCCTTGGACAGGATTACAAGAATCTAAACATTTATGCACGTTAATGTGAGTTAGAAAGATTAAAATACTTAACGACATTTCTTCTACTCAGGCGCACTGATTGCGATAGTAAAACGGAGACAGATAGGTACTTTTAAACGACATTGATGGGCTTTGAATAGAAAGGTATAGGACAATAGGAGTGAAGAATTGTCAACGCCGAAAAGATAAGATGAGTGCAGGAATTTACGGATCCCTTATTGCTACACAGCTCATGACGGCTGATATACATTGAAAAGAAAAGCTCATTTATCATTCTATTATTCGAATGGACAATTGGTGAGAAAAAGTTTTCTTTCAAATAATTAAATTTCTTTTTTAATTATAAATGACTATTTAATTAATAAATGGTCATCTGGAATACAAAAACGAACTTTTACAACTCTTTTATTAGAATAACTAGCCGCCTTTGGCGACCAGTCGGTTCGCCAGTATTAATGCTCGCTGAAATTTCCATATAATATTTATGTAGTTGTGTCTCATAATAGGTTTTTCAACAAAATATTTTTAAACCAAACAAATTTTGATAATCATATAATTCATTTATAGTATTATTTTCTTCAGATGTTCTGTTCATTGTACTACTCATCTTTCTCTTTCTATCCGTACATTGATTGTCCCGGAATTGATATTTTACTTAAATGGTGGAGCGAAAGGTTTAAAATTCTACGTTTTTATAGAATAATGAGATTCAAATTTTCATAAATGTAAACACACTAAACAAATAAAGACGCAATTGGTTTTAAAGAGATGAGAAAGCTTAAAAACAGCTTGGAAAATGCCGCGCTCAGAGGAAATAATGGTGACACACACACACACACACTTCTTTTCTTTCTTTTTTTTCTTCCCTGCCCAGACTTTATTTTGAGCAGGCATAAATTAATTATCCATACAGACTAATAATAAAAGCAACAATTTTTTTTAAAAACATCCCGTTATCTATGAATGAAAAACAACTGACTTCGCGTATTTCTTTCTAAACAAATCATAATTGATTATTTCCTGCTATCTTGCTCAATTGGTGTGGGGGGAAGGAAATGAAGATTTTTGGCGGGAAAGTAAGAAAAGTGTCGTTTTAACCATTTTCCTCGCCGTTTTTTCATTTTTTTCTCTCCATAAGAACCATCCTCGTGTCTTAACGAAAATATCTTTTAAAAAATTAGCCGAATCGGTCAAGCCGTTCTGCAGTTTTGCGCTTAGCAACGCATTTCGAGTTCCATTTTTATTAATATAGATGTAACGCTATTTTAAACTTTTTGTTTAGTTCAGTTCCGAGACATCTGACACAATCTTGAGAGAACACGAATTATTTTCGAATTTAGAACACTTTTACATATAAATGCGGAATTAATTGTGTTGTAGAAAGCTCGTATATATTGAAAATAAGTTACAAAATAAGTTTGATTTTTAAAAGACTAAAAATTGATAAAATGGTAATTGTTAATTTTGAGTTTCGAAAAATAGTTATATATATCAAAAATTAATTAATTAATTAACTAATAAAATTTTTTTAGTGGTTTTAAGCATATTTAACAATGAATATTTTACTTTATAACAGAATAAAAGCAACCTTTTATAAAAATTATGAAATAATTACGATTATTATGTTTTTTTTATGTTGAATTAGACATTACTTCGCGTTTGCTGCGGAGAATTTGATCTTAATTAGTTACAGAAATTTAAAACAAATAAAAGGAAAATTAATTTTTTGTCATGCGGGATTCTACTGATTTTTTTTCCTTCTTGAGCAGTCGTTAGACATATAAATAATTATTCAGTTTTTCTATTTTATTTACTCTGTTCTTTCTGTACTATTCTATATTTTTCTGATAGGAATAATATATATTTTCAAAATTCCAAGTACGCAAATGCTTTTCAGCCCAGTGAACTACTTTTCGAATTTGCTTTCGAAAATTAAAGGCAATATATCAAATACCGCCAATTAGGCACTAAACGCGCCAACGCAAGAAACTTGAATGAATTTCTACCTCTGCGAAATGGACTCTTCCTACAGTAACCTGTTTCTATAACGCCCGCCGTAAGCATAGACGATTGTCCGCCAGAGATCCCGTCATGGACAGACAGTAAATTGATATGGAATAATCTTATTGAAATGCTCGATGATTTCCGTGAGACTAATTTTCTGGTTTGTCTGTCCAAGCATCAAAAAAAAGATCGTCGGCCAATCATTAACCAAACATCGCCCCCACAGAATGCGCGAGGTTGGGGCTGGATGGAGGTGATCTCGTACCGATATTGGTCATGTCCCGCGGTGGAATGCCGGGCGATGATCGCTTTGGCCTTTTTTCCCCACAAAATTGCCGAGCATTTCCCGGCGTTTTTACGGGCGACTTTATACCAAGCATTTCGCGATGTGTTTTATCATTGGGTGATCCAATACCATTTTCCCATGCATTTTAGCAATGGGCGATCAAATATAAATCATTAGGTAATTTATTACTGAACACTTACTGCGTCAAATTGAAATATTAGTTTATTGGTATTTACTTTTTTTAAACCCTATAATTTAGTGTCATAATATTTTTGATAATTATTTATTTTCATAAATTTACAATTACGTAAAACGCTTGCTTTTAATAAATGACATTTATATATATTTTTGACTTTTAACTCTTTTTTACTTTAACTAATATTATAGCACATATTTTACTCTATAACTTTTTAAATTACATTTTTTTTACTGCTCTTAAAAAAATGTTAAAAAGTATCTGGAATAATTATAAATTTGATCACCTGCACCTCTATTTAAGATTAATTTTCTTCATTTATGTTTCCTGCTTATTTTCATTATTTAATGCATGGGGAAAAATGCTAAAATTATCATAGTTTCAATTATATCGGCTTGGCAAGAAAGTAATTTCTGGTTTTTAGTGTGAAATAAAACTCAAATTTTCTATCCAAAAAATGATCTTTAATCAGTCAAATATCTTCCATTTTGTTCGATGACCTTTTGCTATCTTGCTGGTAATTTCATGATCTCGCGCTCATAGAATTCCTGGTCCTTAATAGGGAAAAAAAACACCCTCAACTAAGTGAGATTTGAGGTAATCGTTATTACTGAAATTTTTACCAATTAAGGAGCTTTGTAAACTTCGGGATAAATGATAATCCGATGGTGTAAGGTCGGGACTGTATGTGGGAGGCAACATCTCTTCTCAACCAAGCTCCAATAGTTTTTACATGTTGCTAAAGATGTGCGAGCCCTCGCATTGTCGTGGAGGAACATGATTCCTTTGCGATTTGCCAATTCTGGCCTTTTCTCTTTAATTGCTTCTTCCAGTTTCACAAGTTGTTGCCAGTAAACATCTGAGTTGATCGTTCGGTTGTTTGGAAGCAGCTTAAAAAACACACAGCACCTTTGTAATCTCACCAAACTGACAGCATGATCTTTTATTCATGTAACTCAACTTTTGATATGGTTTGTGCTGGTTCATCATGCTTGGACCCTGATCTTTTTCGATTAAAGTTCTTGTAGACGATCCATTTTTCATCGCCAATGATAATTCGTTTCAAAAAAAGGACGAAAGCATTACGTTTGAAATGCGCATCACAAACATTGATTCGTTGTGATAGGTGAGTGATCGGCAAACTTATTAGCCAAAGAGACAAATATGAACATTACAACAATTAAAAAAAAATTGGGAGCCAAATATGCTTGTTTAGTAAACTTTCATTATACTAAATAAGTAGTACACTAAATAAAACTACATTTCATGCTTAGTAAATACTTGTTAATGCTCTTAAGGAGCCAAAGATTCACATGCGGCTCCGGAGTCGCACTTTGTCGACCACTGTGTTAGGTGAATTTCTTTTAATTCGTGCGGAATCCGGATAGCGTCCTTCTTAACAAGTCCAAAATGTCTTGCATCAGGGATGCACAACCTATGATCCGCCGGCCAAAATTGATCCGTTCAGCCTTTGAAGTTGGCCCGCTAATGTTGTTAATAAAATAAGACTGATTTAAAATGAAATGAGACTCTTTCAAATAAACAGGGGGGGATCTGATATGAAAACAATTCTACATTAGAATCAATAATTTGCAGTTATTCATTAAGTTAATTTACTTTTTATTACGTGGCTTTTCAGTTTGCTCCTTTCACGGCTACTTGCGAGTACGAGTTTTCGTGTAGGAGAAGCTCGCGGACGTGATCGCGACGATTGTTCTAATAAACAACACGGCGAGGTTTTGCTAGCAGATCGGTTATTTCGTAATCGCAGCCACAGAACGGATCAGATATTCTCTTTTGATTTCGCATTTTTAGTTCAGCATCATTTATTTTATAAAGGCATGTAGAAATATTTTAGTAAAATGAGAGGGAAAAGGAAAGGGGGTTTTCAAAATCAGAAATTTCAAGATTCATGGACAGATAGATATTGTTTCATCTAGTACAATGGGGCTGTCACATGCTTAATATGTACTTGCAAGATCGCAGTGGCGAAGGAGCATATCGTAATGCGGCATTATGAGACGGAGCATAAACATTTTGCATCTTTGAAAGGATAGGATCGATCGCAAAAAATCAAACAACTCAAAAATTCGTTCAGAAGTCAAGCAATTTTTTTTAAAAAACAGGCATCTGAATCGGATTCATATGTGAAAGTGAGTTTAGATGTCTCTGAAATTATCGCTAAAGAAGGTTGACCGTTCACAGATGATTTTGTTAAAAAGTGTTTGTTGAAGTTAATTTCCTGACGCAAAAAGGTAATTTGAAGATATAAGTAATAGTATTGAATGAATAATAATATTCAAAGAAGAATTCAATAATTGAAAGACATTGAAAATCAAGTAAAATCTATTACTTCAAGCTTTGTATATTTACCTTTAGCTGTTGATGAATCTACAGATCAAACATTCGTGGCCCGATTACTAGTCTAATTTGAGGAAATGTTAAAAAAAAATTATGTTACAGAAGATGTTAGGTTGAAAAATGTTATGACTTGGAATGTTTCCCTTGAAGTGGCAAACAGCTGGAATTGAACTTCTTTCCGGCTTGATACATTTGTGCAATGCAGCTTCCTTAAACACGAACAATTGTGCTAGCATTGCGACAGATGGAGCATAATCAATCACTGATACGAAAATTGGAATGGTTACGCTGTTAAAAGAACGCCTTGCCCAGAGTGGTGTAGAACTGTTGCATTTTCATTGCATTATTCATCAAGAGAATTTATGTGGTAAAGAATTAGGATTTGCAAACCTAATGCAGTGTATAGCTGAAGCCAATTAACTTTTTTCTTCGTAATGCCCTCAACATAGGGAATTCAAAGAATTTTTTAAGGAATTTGATGATCTGTCCTGATATTCTTTAATATGCAGAAGTTAGATGGCTCAGTCGAAGAGCTGCCCTAAGTGTTTTATGGAACCATTTGAGGAAATTATTACATTTCTAAATGACCATGGTAGAAATACCAGACAATTCAAAGAAGCAAGTTTCCAGTGTGATTTGGCTTTTCTCACAGACATAATAGGCCATTTGAATGACTTAAATACAAAATGACCAGGAAAAAAATCAATTCATTTTTCAATTGATATATAATGTAAAGGCATTTAAACAAAAGTTATGTTTGTTTCAAAATCAACTGAAAACTAAACATTTTGCACTCTTTTCCTACTGCTAAAAATTGCATGAAAAATTCCCACACTTTAAAATGCATTACGAGGATCAAATTCAAGTCTTGCGTAATGCTTTGATGATCAGTTTTCGGATTTTGAATAGTGTCAAACAAAAATTGATGTATTTTCTTCTCCATTCTGTGTAGATGTAAATCTAGTGGATGAGAGTATGCAGTTAGCCTTAATTGATTTACAGAATTCTGCTTTTTTAAAAAAAATCCATTCAAAGAAAAATCGATATTAGAATTTTATAGACTTACCAGAGGAATTGTCGTGCTTGAAGCAAAATGAGACAACTTTTAGCAACTTTTTTTGGCAACACTTATATTTGTGAGCAAACTTTCTCACTAATGAATTTAGACAAATCAAAAATAAGAAATAGAATAGCAGACAAGAACCTTTCTTCTATCCTACGTATTGCCGCAACCAATCGTAAGCTCAATATAAAATCAATTAACTTTAAATATTCAGTTCCAGCCATCTCATTAATTTTTACTAATTTTGATTATTTTTTTTCTCAAAATTTAAATTCTCTATATAATTACCAAAATTTTTTTTCTGTTATTCTACTTCAAGTTTGCCACCTTTTTTAACACGAAACTTCTTTTCTTTTTTGTTTGTTTTTGTTTTTGGAGGTAAAGTATTTTAATCATATCTATAATGTTTGTGTTCTATTCATTTATTTATTGCATAATGTATGCATAAGTAAAATAATAATTGTAATTCATGCTTATTGCCACAAAAAATAGTGTTTTCACATTTATAACATGTTTTAACATTCACGGCCTACTTTGGCCCTCGACATGATCCTTTTTCATACTTTGGTCCCCCATCCTGAAAAGGTTGTGCACCCCAGTCTTATATGATTTTCAATTGTTGTGTGTGACACATTTAACTGTTTTGCAGTCTCTCGCACAGTTTTGTGACTTTTCAATTCAAATATTGTTTTCATTTTGTCATCATCATCTTCAGAAGGTCGACCAGATTGTTGGTCATCTTTTAGTGATAAATTTCCAGAACGAAATTTTTAAAACCAATTCTGACAACTGCGTTCTGTTAAGCAATCAACACCATAAATTTGACATATCTCTTTGTGAGCCACAGCCGCTTTCTTGCCTTTATGAAAACAGAGTAAAATGTGTCGAAAATGCTTATATTTGCACTCCATGTTAAAAGTGACCGTAAACTGATAGTTGTAAACAAAATTACACGAAATAGGTTGTAGCGAGTGAAGGTCACGGTACGAACCTTCGACGTTTGGGCCTGTAGCCGAGTATCATACCGATCGAGCAAAAGGGATCCTTCAGCTCGAAGGATATTATCAGGCTTAAAAGGCTGACACTGCAAGGTTCCTATAGCTATTTAAAGGTTTCCACTGCCAAATCTTAAAAAAAAAAATTCTAACATTGACTAAAGAATAACGAAGTAAACATAACGCTAACTACAAATCGAAATTACTTCTTGCAAACCGTATTAACCGAAATTACTTTCTTTCCAACTCAATATAATTAATCCTTATAATTTTGTTTATATATATATATATTCTTATGATTTACTCATGGTTTTATATTGCTTTTTGTGAGAAGTAAACAAAGAATTACTAAAAAAATAATGAATAAAACACAAATTCCTATTTTAAAATATTTTGAACACCCCCGTCTTTTTTTAATGCATTGGTTAACAATTATTTAAAACACTAAATTATGTCATTCCTATTATATGTTCCTTCAATAGACAACATTTTACAATCACAAATTAATAAGTTACTTTAAATATCTTTGTTTAATAAGGTTTGGTTTTGTGGCGAAAGGATCGAATTGGATATGTGATAAACTTTAAATATTACACAAAAACTAGCTGACCCGGCAAACGTTGTTTGCCATATAAATAATTTCCTAGCATTCCCGTACCCGGATTGCTCGGGTAATGGAATTAGTGGGGGATAACAGTGCTACGTGCACTTAGTTACGAAATTCCTCTATAATAATTACTTATTGTCTATAATTTTTTCCTAATTTTGGGAGGGTCCCGGCGCCCCTGGACTCCTTATATATATATGCCCTTGTCCTTACCGATCCTTAAGGATGCTTTTAAAGTAGTTATTTTCTTTTCAAACGCAGGCCATCTACATTTTATTGTTATACCTGTGTTTAAGCAAGAACTTCTTTGTATACAACATTTTTTGGAGTTTTTTTTCTGTTGATAAATTCATTAAACTGCTAGATGAACTGACTCAGGAGAAAGCTACATAAAATTGGCCGTTTGAAAAACATTCTCCTCTTAAATTGATCCCTGCTACTTTTAATTTCTGTCCTTGTGACTTATTAACGGTTATTGCAAAGCAAACTTTTACGGGAAACTGCACTCTTCTAAATTCAAAAGGATACCCCGACGGAATTAGTGGACTGCGGGGTATTAAAACCAACACTCCTCGAGCACATCCAGTAATAATCGTAGCTTCGATTACATACTTATTAAGTCTAGTCATTCGTAGTCTGGTGTCATAGCATAATTTAGGTGGAGGAAGGTTTCGTAGTTGCATTACTGGTGTCCCAACTTTCAGGTGAAGTATGCGAGGTGGAAAAACTGGAATGAATTCATAAGACGCGTAATTTTTGCAGGATTGTTTTCAAAATTGATCAGGGTGTGACAAAGCAATGCCAAATTATGCAAAAAAAATTTAGTCTCATTTTTATTTATCAATGGATTAGATTTGTAATGTTGAAGAGGGAAACCCAATAAACGACAAAATAATTTTTAAATGCGCAATTTTCGATCAGATTTTTTCAATCTTTCACACGATTTTGAAAAATTTATCGAATTTTATGTTTAAAAAATGTGATTGAGTTATCTTGAAAAGTTTCGGCGTAATTCAATATTAAAGCGAAATTTTGCCTCTTCGTTAAAAAATTCGTCAAAAATTCAGTTTTAAAAATTCGATTTTTTTAATTATATTGCAGAATACTATATCGTATTGCCTTTCAGGAAACATATTTTCTGTATTTTTCCAGCTAAGCGTCTATTTTACAGGGCCGTTCAAGAAATAGACCCGCCAAAATGGACCTTTTTTTAAAAAATCGATATTTAATTTTTGCGTCGACATTTCGTAAAATAAATTATATCTCCGTGGTCTACGATAAAAAGTCCTTCCGATTCCACAGCGATATTGAGTATAAGTTGAACGGACGCGTAACGATGGCAATTTTAAAAACGCGGTTTTACTGGACGAAAAGGTACTCATGAGCGATCGTTTCTCCGGAAGGCCGGGTTTCACTCGGAAAGTAACTTTACAGGTTTTAATTTCACAGAAATTAAGGGTTTTTAATTAATTTCTCCTGAACTAATTGATATTTCGGGATGAAAAATAGATGTTGGCCGATTCTCATAGATACCGGATAAGCACAAAAAATTTCATCAAAATCGGTCGAGCCGTTTCGGAGGAGTATGGCAACGAAAACTGTGACACGAGAATTTTATATATTAGATGTAACATTTCTTACAAGTTCACGAAATTCCTTATGCTTAGTATTAACTTACATACTTCATGTTGAAATTTTTTTTATACTTCATTATAAATGTTAGTGTTAGCTAATGTATAATAGATAACATTTTCCGAGACAAATTTATAATTTACTTCAAATGTTTAATATTTTTCTTAATTTATGATTATTTTGCTTTGTTTTTGCAGCACCAAACCAAATTTTATGGTTATTGTGCTGCAAATTAACTCAAAATATTTTATAAAAATTCCATATCAGAAATGTAACACCACTTTCAATTATACAAAATTTTTTAAGACAAATGTTTAATCCTCTTTGGGCCCGTGTTACTTTCAAGTCAGATTTTAATTTATCGGCATTTTGCAAAATAATTATAGCTTTTTTCGCGAGATGGCGTATAAATTTTAACTCTATGACGTTTCAAACAAAACCAATACTAATATTCATGACCCTTGCTAGGCTCATCACCCCAAAATAGCAAAATAATGGCCGTGAAAACTGTTGGTAATAAAACTACGCGAAACCATTTGATACAGTTGAAATTATTTGTGCTTTTGTAATTGATTACCATACTATGTTGGTGGATGCCTGTACATTTATGCCTTATACCAAATGCAAAATTTTTTTTTATGGACTTTCACATATGAGCTATTATACACAGAAGTACACATTTTATAGACCGGTGTGATTTAAAAGTCACAGAATGATTATAACGCAATAAAATTGTTTAAACACAAAAAATTGTTTTTATTTGCATACATAGGTTTATAATTTCTGATTTTTCGTTCTCACTATTTATTTTTTTGGATTTAAAACAAAAATTCGGCCCATAGAGAGTTAAATAAATCAAACAAAAAAAACTATCATTTTTACCTTTCTATTTTTCGGAAATAGGAAAAACAACCATGCAAAACGATTTATTTAAAATATTTGTAATACTTGGAGCATTTAAAATTTCTTCTAATCACACACATTTATATAAATATTATATGCATGTATAACTGAATCATCTTTTACATATGAAGAGAGTTTGTTTCGGTCCTCTTTTTCTTTTTGATCGAATTTAGTGAGCGTAGAAAACAATTATAACAATGATTGAGTTTTCACTTTTTTTAAGAGTAAAAATAAAATATTTGGTGACAATTGAAAATATGTAATTAGCAATCAAAAGTCTTATAGAACGTCATAAGCTAGATAAAGTTTTCATTCTGATATTCGACTCTTGGCGAATATTATAATATTTAGTTTAATAGAAAAATAATAAAAATAACTGAAACTAATGGGAATAAAATTTGTTACTATTTTATGAATTATTAATCTATTCATATAAAATTCAAAAAAGTTTATATAATCTCAAGTTTTAAAGAAATTTTTGTTTTGAAGTTTATAGTAAATATACTCTGCAAAGCTTTTTTTAGCCTAAAAAAATGTTATTAGACAAGTGTTATTGCAATACCAAATTATACGAATGTTATTTAATACTTTTTAACACTTCTTCAATTTGAATATTTAAAGTTATTAACAAAGAGAAAGAATTGTACATGAAAAGAAAAATTAACTCAGCTCACTAGAATTAAAATTACTTGAATTGTTTTTTTGAAAAAATGAAGGTGCCATTAAAAATTATTCAAAATATATAAAGAAAAAGGAAAGTTGTGCGAAACAAAATGTATGTTTTTCTTATAACGGGGTAAAAGTTTTCATATAAAAAATGAAAATTAAAATGAACCTACTTATAATGTGGTTAGCTTGAATGACATTTGGAAATGCATTTCTTCATGTAAAGTTATTTCATATTTTGGTACTTTGTTTAACACATATATTTGAAAAATCCTTCGCTGCTTCCACTAGGTTGACCATATACAACTGACCTGAGAGGAATTTCTTGGTCAGGAATATTTTCAAATCCAAGCAAGTTCTTAAGGCATAAAACGAATTGAGATTCCACATGTAATAGTTTTCAATTTCCTGCTGAAATTCCAAGTCAGTAGAAACCATGCTCTATCGCATACATTATAATTGTTAACATACTGTTTTTTTTTTTTTTTTTGCCTCATGTGGACTTTAGGAATAAGAACTCTCACAGTAGATTTCAAAGAAACAGGAAAGCATTTTTCCTTTGCTTGTATTTCCTGATTGATTCTAGAATTTATTTTGCATCCATTTGCATTTTCAGTTTTGAAACAAAAGGTGCACAGAATGTCCATTCATTGAATTGTAGATATATTTCATACTTTGCTGCATTGTCATTTGGCATTCTATAGAATGCTTAGAAAATGTATGAAATATGAATTGTTTCATACATTGCCAGCCAGTCTTAGGCATTCTATAAAATGGGTGATTTTATAATTTTCCAGTAAAGCATATAGAGTATGATCAGATCTGATGAACCTACAAAACATATTTTTTAATTAAAATAATAATTTAGCTTTCACTTCTTTAAAAGTACAATAAAATATTTGTTGAGAATTGAAGATATGTAGTTAACGAGCGAGTCTTATAGTTTTTGATGAGATAATGGATTGTGTAGGCAAATTTTTCAATAATATTTAGAATAGTAGAACAAAAATAATTCAAACTAATGGGAGTAAAATTTATGTTGTCATTATATGAAATATAAAATAATTAAAAACTACTCATATAAGAGCATTCAAAAATACCTACATAATCACATGTTTTAAATATTTTTTTCTAAGCTTAAATTAAATATGGGGTACAATCATAGTTTAAACCCATACTTGGCGCACTTTTCCAAAAATCACCAGCCACGAGCTTGTGCCGTGTCTTTCGGAGCCTTCTGGTCCATGCGAAAGGTTAGAAGAGTTACCATACCAGAGAAAACGGGAGCTGCCAGCTTTGGGACGCTGTCGCCACCTTAACTAAGCTTTTTTTTTAGCCTCATGTCAAAGATAAAAAATAACGACACAAATGTATTGCCATACCAAAACATAAAAAAGTTATTTAATAATAATTTTTTTCAAATTTGAACAGTTGAAATTGATAACAGAAAGAAAAAAATTGTAAATGAAAAGAAAAAAAACTGCAATTATTTAAAAACACGCGAAATAAAAATCTAACAGGAAAAAAAATCGCTCAAAAAATACGAGAAAAGAAATGACGAAAGATCAATTAACAAAGTTTCAGCAATTAAATGAAATAGAGAGATTAACGGAGGAGTGTTAACTCAAATATTTATTGGGTTTTATGATCGTTTGCACCTAACGCTAATAATATCACATGCAACTCTATGTTTCAGATAATTAACAGGTTCGGACAACCTTCACAAAAATTATCTTTTTTATTCCCTATTTAGAATAAACACTACTATTACTAAAACTATATCATAAAAACTATATTGCTAAAATTACTGTTTTCAAATATACAGTAATAAATATATTTACACTTACCAAGTTTCTTGAAACGATAGCATGCGTTGCTGGTTGAATTGCAACACACGCCAGGTCATTAATGGGAAATTTCTAAAATATATTCACATAGCACTATCTAGGAAAGATTTTCCAGATATCTGGGCGAGCATGGGACGATTACATTGAATCGACCGTTTTCACAAAGTCGCCGTAGGAGTTCGCCCCGAAGAAAAGGCGACCGTCAGAGGCGATCTCAAAAAATATGGTTAGAATCCGACCTCGCTCCAATGCAACAGCGACGTTGGCGAAATACGGGCGAGCGGTAGCCGATGGTTGAGGACATTGAACAACCATTTGGCGACAATTCTTGCTGTTTAAGTGCTGATTTTATGTATATATATATATATATATATATATATATATATATATAAAGATTTTATTTTAAAAAAATTACCATGGACCATGGTGCTATATGCATATTAACCTTTATTAATAGATAAAATGCCCTTTCGACGAATTTCTAAAGTATCTGATCAATTTTGGGAAACAATGAAATTACAAAAAAAATGATAATATGTTTTGCTGATTGCTATGATTTTTGATATGTTTTGGTTAGATTTAGAATGCCATTAATGTCAGTGGAAAACTGAATTCGTTCATTGAAAAAATAATAAATGAATGAGTTCATTTTTATTTTATTTATTTGTTTATTTCAATTTCAGGAAATACGGATATTGTGGAAGGAAATTTGAAACTCATTCTTGGCCTCATTTGGTCTCTCATTTTGAGGTATCAAATTGGCAGGACAAACTTCCCTCCCAAGAAGTTGATGCTGTCGTGGCTCCAAGCCGCTCTCCCAGATCTTCATATCGCAAACTTCACTTCGGATTGGAACAGTGGAGTTGCTTTGAGGTGATTGGAAATCCCTTTTTATGTTACATGCGAGAGAGGTTTTTCATCTCTGCTTTAGAATTTATTGGATTTTTCATTGGAAGAAGGGGTTTTTTTTGTAATTGAACTACAGAATTACTAAATATTAATAGAGTTATGAGTATTTATGAAAATGTTGCCAAAATGATGTCCTGTTTTGACCATTGTTGTAGCAATTTTTAAGAGTCATTTGAAGGACCGCCCTTAGTTATTAGATGCAAAGGAGGAACTAGAAGTATATTATCGATAATGTTCTTAATTGGCTGTTACCAAATATTCTTACTGAATATACGTATAAATATTCTATAGACCGGGATAGCCTGGTTGGTATGGTGTTGGATTCGCATCTCCGCGATTGTGAGTTCGAACCCCACCTGCCAAAGACTATCAGTGGCTAGACTAATGGTGGTGCATATATAAATCTGCCTTGACCGCAAAGTCTTCCATGTCGAGACAATACCACTGGGGATATTGGTTCAGAGGTGATTGTTCTGATTCAAGTCTAAATTACGATCTGCGAATGAGTAAATGAAATCCATAAATGAAGTTCGTAAAGGTGAAAAGGATGGTGACACTTGAGTAGTTAAGCCGTACTCTTGGCCTTATATGGCGCTACTAAAACAAGAGACGCTCTCTCGGCTTAAAATCGTTGACTTCGTCAGCGAGCTTGTCTATGACAAGTGTCATTAGAAGCAACAACAAATATTCTACAAATTATATGGAGGGTTATACTTTTTATTATTTTTTTATTGTTTCCTGGAATTTTTAAAAAATAATTTAGACTACATTTTTCCTTTCTACTTTGAAAAATCGAAACATTTTTTTCTCTCTAACATCTTTACTTTTTGTGATTCACCGCTTCTAAATTCTGAAATATTTTTCTATAAAACTCATTGCGTAGTGATTTATTTATTTTGATTTATTTCCTGCTTTTGTTCTCGACGTAATTTAGTTTTAAAATCAAACTATAAAAACAAGTGGCTGTTGAATGCGAAACATTGTTTGGCAAATGTATTCTAAATCCATTTTTCATTAGCTGACTCAGAAAGCTTCTGGTTTGGTACTCTTAATTATATTTGGTACTCTTATTTCCTCTAGTTGTTTTTGGTACTCTTCATTTTATTTTGAAGAGAAAATGAAGAGTGGAAATTATTTTTGAGAAGAATTTTTAAGGAAAATTAGCTCTAAAGAGGCTTTCATTGGCGTCGTTTCGGAACGATGAACGCGATTTTTTTTATATCAAATAAAACCCTTTGTTTTAGGTTGAGGAAAAGAAAGAGAAGCATTCATTTGAAAAATCCTGTTTTAATATTTCTTTCGCTTAATTAACATAACATGTTTTGGTGTGATTTCAATTTAAGATAAATACATAAAAACAATAAAACAATAAAATGATTTTCCACCTTATTAAAGAAGCTTACTTTAGAATGATAACCGAGATAAAATTTGGGTGCCTCACACTGTGTGTATTGGACTCGTAGAAAGAGAAAAAATCAGGTGTCCGAGTAGATTGCTGAAACCGCAATGAATTCTGTTTCTGTGTATATTATCATATAAATCATTCAGATAAAGTATAAATTAGGTATTAAGTTCGATTATATGTTTTATTGCAGAATTTGTCAGCATTTGCAAAGCAATTGCAAATATTCAAAAACGAGATGGCCCATAAATTGAAATGCTCTAAAACATATGTAGATTTTCAGAGGCAAAAATAGCTTTTGCGGTTTTCAACAAGAATAATCTGCTTCTGTGAATGTTTAATTATTCTTATTAAACTAATAATATCAGTGATAGTTCTGTTGAAATATTGGAATAAAACGCCTACTTGAAAAAATTATTTAATGATAGCGGTTATAGCATTATTGAAAATTTTATTTAATGAGTTAAAAACACCCAATGAAATATTACTTTTGTGGAAGAAAAAAGTAAGTCAAAACGGCTTAGAAGCTATAAAATAAGATGGGTCGTATGAGTAAAATCCTTACAGTGTGAAAGCTTTTATTAAAATGGGAATGTCAGTGAACTGCTTTTCGGTGGAACGGTTGGTTGTCCCCGGTTCTGGCAGTGTATGTTGTGTCTTCTTTATGCCACTAAGATTGTGAAATATTTTAAAGATGTGTGTACAATTTAGCCAAATAGATCCCATTCTACCTTTAATTTCAGAGATTGTGTTAAAAGCATTTCGTGATATCTTTTTCTGGCACTTCGCAATATTTTAATGGTGGTTGTTATAACCTAAACTTTGGAATGAATGTTATGGAAGCAAAATTATGTTGAAAAGAGAAACTTTGTTTTTCCTCTCTGTTGATGCCATTTTATTTTCTAGTGCTCTGCTGGATTTCTGCAAGCCAGGGTTGATCCCTCACTGGAAATCTTTAAGCATAAAGAATAGGTAAGATGAGCTGAAACATTTTGCTGTTTTTTCTTATTTCTGCTGATTTCTGCTCTTAACTCTCTTTCTCACTCCAGCGTAGAAAATTGTCGAACGGCCATGCATTTGGCTCGGGACGAATTCAACGTGCCGATGATTCTGACGCCGGAAGACCTGGCGAGCCACAATTTAGACGAATTGTCCGGAATGACCTATCTCTCGTATTTTATGAAAGACGACAGTCCCGGGTACAAGGCAACGCTTACCTGGGTGCAGAAGCAATTGCCGCAGTTCAATATTCAGAATTTCACTGTAAGTGTTTACCCGTTTAATATAGTTCATGTTCGGATGTTATTATAGCGTCGTTCCTCGTTTACTCTATTCACGTTTGAGATCACCCATCCTCTAGGTTTAATCCATGTTCTGTTGACAATATCGGTATTATACCGATTTCCAAAAATTCAGACGGGGAAAAAATATAAAAATTCACATTATGAACTTTTTATTCGTTAGATTTAAACCTTAACTGAAAGATTTAACAGCTTTTTATAAATTATTTACCAAATAAAAACAATAGATCTGCCTTTGAAGTACATGAATGAAAGTATTCCAGAAATGTCATACAAGAGCTCGGTTTTAACTCGGACAGCGATGTTCATTGCCCGGAAGGATGATTGGCCACTCAATCTGTTATTGTGTTCTGGGCTTAGCAGAAAGCGAGTCAAATGAGACGTAGGTCCAATCGCGCTCATGTCCAGAGAAGACTAGACATGCCAACTATCTAGCATGCGCCCCTTGGAAGATGTTGCTTATAACTCGGTCCCATGCTCTTTCTTCAATTGATTTCATTACGGTACGTTGAAACTGTTTAAAGGATTATAGAGCGCGGCGTCTTTCATCCTTCTATACCAGTCTACCACTCACCGTTATGACACGTGATTTCTCATAATGCTCGAATCAAGTCCCAGTGTCATTTCGATTTGCCGTAGTTTAATCTTCTGCAATGTAGAAAATTAAGTGATGGACTCATTGAAATTCTTATCGCCTTCCTTTTCTTTCCCCTTTACAGACTGATTGGAATGACGGACTCGCATTGTGTGCTTTAGTGAAAGCGTACGGGGCCAGTGTTCCGGACTATACGGAACTGAAGAGAGACAGATCATTTTGGGAGCAGAATATCCAGCACGGTGAGGGCGATTTCATTTTAGCATTAATTCAATGATTTCAGTTCTGCTGACGTATTTTTATTGATTTTTTTTGTTTTGCTTTTGTTAACTATCGTCTTGGAAAATCACGGATGTGTTAAGCTGTATTTTTGAATCTCAAGTATGAGATAGGGTATTAAATCATAATATTTTTTTCTTTCTTTACGTGTTTGAATAAGATTTAATTATTTACTTGTATTAAAAGTTTTATGTTTGGAAAAGTGTTTGTTGAATTTTAAAAAATTCTGCTTTTGTCCGTCTTGGCCACAGTTGTATTAAATTTGTTAAAAAGAAATTAAAGTGACGTAGATATATTCTATATTTTTCTTAGAATTGCTTTGTAAATAAATATTTTTGGAAGTTCGATCATGTGAATTAGAAGAGGTAGAAACTATTGAAGATACGATGTCCATATCAACCGCTGCTTCTTTTTTATTATTATTTTCAAATTGATTATACCTGTTACCAAATCGAAGAGATAGGCTATCACAGAAATGACACGCGAATATAAATTTGTGATTGAGCCTTTGATCGCATATGTGATCGATCTCAATTTCAATCGACATTCAAAGCGAATGTGTGTTGTATATATGATGGTGCTCCACGCAGCAGTCTCTTAAGCCGTAGAGTCAGGGAATAAGACATAAATGTGTACAGAGGGAAAAGGGCGGAAGTGTGTACTTCGAAGTAATTTATTTCGAAATATTTATTAGAATTTCAATTGATTGGCATTTATGCAAACATTTTTAATTTATTGGAATAACTTTCGAAAATATTATCGGACGAAAATAATTTGTGCAATAGTCAAATAAACCCAGAAGTTATCATTTCAGTGATATCAAAGTTGAAATGTCTACCATTTTCCTCCTAATTTCAAAGTTTTTAAGCTCATTATTCCTATGCTATATTTGCGACAATACTGCCCATTGTGGTAATGAAATTTAAACCGTTTTGTTCATTTTAACAATTATATGTTTCATTAATACCAGATATTTTTCTTCCACTGCTGAAAATTCAGTTTTATTTATCTTCGGTGCACGTTATTAAAGGTACTTAAATTTGGAAACCGCTTTTAAGCACTTTAAAATTGTTTAATTTTGGGAAAAGGTCTTTAAAAAGTGTTTAAATTTGTCATGAAGAGCGAAGAAACATCCCTCCCCTTCCAGAAGTTAAATATATTGTTTCGAAAACGTGATCGTAAAGACTTGTTCACCTGATGTACTAAAACAAGTAATACGAAAAACAATTTATTAAAATCAATTCCTACTAAGGTGAAATTTTATTTTAGCTACTTTTTATTAAATAATTAAAATTGCTCCTTTGTTGTCTTGTTCCGACTTACAACGGAAGGAGAGGTGCAGTAGTTTCTGAGGGTAAGGACCCCTGAACACCTGAAGGCAGGAGTCTGATTTCTAGCTCACATACGTTACAAACCCTTTTAATGGGCGTAATTTAGATCTGGAACAGAGGACGATCACCTCTG
>JAOUZG010025848.1:3399569-3409749 GCA_026289955.1 Argiope argentata
GAGAGAGAGAGAGAGAGAGAGAGAGAGAGATCTAATAGTTGGAATTGAAAAAGAAAACCAATAAAAAACAACAGAAGAATTCGAAAGAAAATTTTTTTGCACACACACCTTTTTTTTTTTTTTTTGTTCATTGCCATGAGTACTTACTCGGAAAAGGCATTACGAAATGTGCACTGTGCTATGCTTATAGTGATTCAAGAAGCGCTCTAAATTCTTAATGTTTTAGAAATTGAAGAATTCATTTAAGTTATGCCAGATAAGTACATATTTAAATTTTTATGCGTTGTTGAAGAAGAATAGGTAGATTCGTTCGATGAACGGAAAACAGGAAAACTGCAGGATGGGTTTGTAGCGCCTAAAAAGTTATATTGAGCATGGTTGTGGCCGCTGTAAAAACGTATTCCATTATCAAAATGTCGTTTTCGGAGTAATCGCTTGACTGACCCGTTATAGATGTTCAACTGTACTATATGGAATTGTAATTAATTGTGGTATGTAATTACGTTAGTCAATCATGTAAAATGAAGTGTCATGAAATTTTAACTGGAAGCTTTTTTTCAATGATCGTCATATCTTTTGCTGTGTTTTCGGAATGCCTCCATCCATTAAGTTTTCTTATATTTGTTGAACCAATCTCGCCGAATTTTAGTGTTGACTAAAGGAAGGGGGGTATAAGACAAAAAATCATCGTAAAGAAATAAAAAGGCGTCCAAAACGTGTTTTTCAAGGTTTAGATGGTATCATTTATAGCATTTTTTTCCTTTTTATAAGTCCGTAAGTCTATAGATGTTTCTCTTTTATGTAAGTATTTTGCGTAAGGTTATTCTTAAGTCATTGGAAAAATTATGAGAACCAAAGAAAATTAGTTTTAGCGATTCGTCACCATTCGGAGTTTTTCCTCTTGTTAAATACACTCTGTGTGTTGTGTTATATCTGTAGAAAAGATTCTGAAGGATTTTTTCTCAAACTAAATTGCTGAAAGAATTTGTAAGTATTCGAGAATCCTTATCGAAGAAGCTCCGTTATGTGAAAAAATTATGTTTGCAGTGTGAAAAGTTTCGAGAGGTAAGATAACAGCGACAAACCTATTAAAAATTGTTCGATTACGTTTTCAGTGCCGAGTATTTTACGGAAAGCTCCTCGACGGTAATTTATCTCGTGGCTAAAAGTGAAGCTCCATCGCTGCAGGAGCGACCGACACCGGGTTCCAGATGACTGAACTTCCCTGACACATTCTTTTGACCGGATAAGGTTGTTGCACAGAAGACACTTTTGACAAGGCGCACTAGTCATTCTTTATTAGTAGATTGACATATTTTTGTGGGCATTACGGTGGCGCAATCCTCATTTTCCCAACTTCGTTTTTTATTTATGAAGAGTGACTTTTTGTTTTCCTTTATCTTACTTGCATATTGAAAATATTAAATAATAGTAATAATAAAGTTTTAAATCTGCTTGTATTGAGCATTTTTAGATACCATATTGAATATCATTTATCTGTGTCTTAATTATCTGAGAGGAGAGAAATGTACATGCGCATCACAGGTGATTTTCTATTAAAGTAGTGAATTCTTCTTTGTGTTCAATAATTTTTTATTTCATTTGTTTGACAGGCATTGTACTGACATTGAAAATGAAAGATTCTGTAGATTCTGTTGAAAGTACTCGAGATGAAAGCAAATTACTTTGCTCATAAAATTTTGCAAAAAATATTTTTTTTTCTCTTTTTAAAATTTAGGAGCGTTTAATTTTTGTATTTGTGATCCCATTAAGGATCTTTCTGTTATACGTTCTGCCAAAAGTCATTTCTGAAGCCACCTTTTTTTTCTTTCTTCGAAACCTTTAAGGTCTTGTATGTTGCCCCCCCCCCCCCCTCGAATATAGATTCATCTTCTGCGAAAAGTAAAATTCATAACTCTTAGCGCATTTTAAAAAAATATATATGTTTTTTCCCCATCTATATAATTATCAGAATGCTATATGAATCAGAAATCGGTTTCAAAAAAGAGCTATGTGATTTTTTTTTTTTGCTTTAAGACTTAAAGAAGAATTAATTTATCTTTTAAAAATTAAATCATTAATGAATGTTCAATAAATGTAACCAAAGAAAAATTCTCGAAGGATTGTTCTGTTTAATTCAGATTTTTTTAATTATATTTATTAGAATAGTTTCGAATTTACAGATTTGCATTGTTTGTACTCCCAATTTAAATGTCGTATGTTTCTTAGAATAAGAAATACTAAAGCTTAAAAGCGAACTTTCTTAAACGCTTTTCGAATTTGAATTTTTCTAAGCCCTGTGATTTAAAAATGCGAGAGATAAATTGCATCCGTTTGACTTTCGGGACGAGTAGATAAACAGCATCGCCCGACTGCATCTCATCGTGAGTCGAATAATGGAAGAGGATAACAATGCGTTTTGTTTCACTAATGGCCGGTCTTGGAAGCATCTCCCTCAATGTGTTTACCACGGTTTCCGCATTGATCGATCTACACACGCATGACCGCGAAATCGATGAGAGGGCTCGTAAAAACTTCCGCGTGTCTGCACAGGCATCAAGCGATACAGAAGCGGGAAGCATCACCTGTAAAAGATGCATTTATTTTCTGCTGGTCGCCTCAGGTGGCCCGCCAGCTCGCCTAGAGTATTAAATCGTTTTTTAAAAAATAAGTCTCCACATGTTAATGATTCACCACATCTGATCTTCCCCACGAATGTCTGATATTAAAGCCATGCTATTTTACTTGTCTTAGTCAAGTTCATGAATCTTCCTGATGTCCCCATAGCGACAGAGTGCTCTTAAAAATGTAAATATTCGTTTCATCTATCCTCTGAATTTTCACGATATTGCACTTGTTTTTATTGTTTTGTAAACTGCACAGATATTAAACGACAGCTTTCAAAAATGGGAGGTGATTACGTGTTTAAATATTTGATGAAGCTACGAAATTTTTTGATCTCATACGGGGTGTCCATAATTAAATGACCCTTCTTTAAAGTTGCCTACAGGCGAAACTATTGTTCAGAAAGTTGTGAAAATTTGCATAGAACATCATAAAGGGATGGAAATAATAATAATAATAATAAATAGTTCAAAATTTCACCACCAAAGGCAGTTTTTTTAAAAAATGATTTACACAACAATTTAGCATATTTTTGACAAATTTAATTGCAACAAAACATGCTTAACATGACGGCCATAATTCTCCGCTACCATCTGGAATCGTAAGATATGTTCCGCAGTTGACCGCAGTGTGCTCTGGGAAATAGCAAGAAAATGCTGTGCACAGCTGCTTTTTAAACCAGGCAAAGTTTTTGGATTGTCACGACTTAGCAGCTGTTTTAAATGTCCCCAAAGCCAAAAATCACATGGATTTAGGTCTGGAGGCCACAGATCCGGAAAGTGACGGCTGAATACACGTTCTTATATAAAATGATTACGGAGAATGACCTTTACACAGCATCTAATGTGTATCGGAGCTCCATCTTGACGTTAATATTCTAAATGTGTTATTCATTAAAAAAAAAAACTGCCCCTGGTGGCGAAATTTTGAACTGTTTTTTTTTTAATTATTTGCTCAAACAAAGTCCCATCCCATCATTACCTCCTATACAGAATTTCATAACTTTCTGAATAATAGTTTCGCTTGTAGACAATTTTAAAGTAGGGTCGTTTAATTATAGACACCCTGTATTAGATCTTGATATCTGGGTCTATTATATGATCCGATGTAGAAAAATTGTGAATTTGAATTCCATTAAAATTGTTCCAAGATTTTTTACCTTTGGGAAAAATAATTAAAAAAAAACATTTATTATTATTTTTTGAAGCAGTTTTATCTCGTACTGCCATGTTAAACGAAAAAAACATATTTTTTTTTGTTTATTTTAAAATGTTACATATTTTTTTCTTTATTATTTATTACATAAGTTATATATTTTATAAGTGTGCATATAATGTAATTTTAAAATCTATATTTCGTTATAAGTGAATAAATTTCAGTTATAACGAAATAACAAACAAACTGAAACATAAAAAGTATTATTTCTAATTCATAATACTAAAGATTATTTAAAGTTTTTCTTTGAAAAAATGAAGAAGTTGATTCTGCATTCATTCTTCTATAAATTTCCGAAATTTTGTTAATTTATTATTATTATACCTTTGGATTGAATTTGCGGATGTATTAGGGTGTCCCAAAATTGTCTTTTTCATGGCGTTATGAATGGCCTTCTCTGGCTCTGCTTGTGCAAACATGCAGGGATATCTATTAGTCGTCTTTGCCACTTCGTGTTAGGACAATAGGCCTTCAATTGTCGCCCAGCTGGGACTACACCCCGAAAAAATTCTTTTGTCTTCTTTGTGGAGTTGGAAAGGCGTAATTTTTCTACGAGCTCCTTCCTCAAGGTGAAACTATAAATTCTACGAAATACTGTCATCAAATGGATCAATCAAAAACTGTGATAGCAAACATAAATAAAATAAGAGAAATAAGTTAAAGGAAAAAAATAATAAAATTGAAATCTACGGTCGCAAATTTCAAGTTATCATGTAAGAACATTATTATTTTTTAAGTGGTTATTTGTCTCAATTAATTTAAGTCATTATCCAGTTTAAACCGGTTTGAAGAAATTACGAGACTTCTCTCTCTCTCTAATATTTTTTTAAGGTCTCATTTTCAATTTTTCTAGCTGACAAACAAAATTTTGGAGCTCGACCGATTTTAAGATAAGAAACAACAACAGTTATTTGACGAAAAGTTCACTATTACTGGAAGCTATTATATATATGGGGTAAAATCCAATGAACGCATTGCAAATTGGTTTTAAAATTATATTCTAATATTAACAGCATTTTGAGAAATACAATTAGTAAGAATTCGCTTATAATATCATTAAAGAATAAATATTAATTTTACACATGTGTAATAATTAAGAAAGACCCCCCCCCCAATAAAAACGATTATCTTCTGAGCGCGAGACTAATTATTTAAAAGAAATCTTAAACAATCTGGAAGATGACGTCATTTCGTAGAAACGACAAACAAAAATCAATTGAACTTTAATTAAATATTTCAAACAATACTGGCAAAATAAACTCAAATGTCATGGATCAGGTGACTCGCTATCTATCAATAACAAAAAGAATATTTTTTCCTACTTTTTTTCGGAGACACCACAAAAACCCATGACCAAAACAACATCATCTGCTCACATAAAATAACCGCTCAGAATTAATGAATGGACGAGGCGTTGTTTTTCGTCATCGCAACGTCAGGCCACAAATTGCATTAGTCGTAAGAGAGACTTGCAGTTTAATTGGAATACTGTACCATATTCTGCATACTCTCCAGATCTCGCTCCATCCGATTATTACTTGTTTCTGTCCTTAAAAAATCTTTTGGCGAAAAGCGCTATAAATCCATCAGCGAAATAAAAAGCGGACCTCGAGGATTAGTTCCTGTCTAAGACGCATCAATTTCGAAAGAAGGCATGATGAACCTTACTAAGTGTTGGAAGAATGCAATAGTGCCAAAGAATTCTTATTTAACAAAATAAATATTAAACAGTAAATATTGTGTATTCATATTAGAAATAGGGAAGAAACTGATGGCACACCCTAATCCTTCAGAATTTCAAGGGCAACAAATTGAATTTAAATCACCCATACCTCTTTGTACAATCAGTGCATGCTTTGTTATTTCTCGACGCGATTTGAAGCTCAAGTTCTAATTGTACATGGTCAACGCAGTGTGTATGGAAGATTTTTGCTTCGCTTTGACCGAACAACAATTATGTACTCAATTCTTGCATTATTTAAGCTGTCGGAAATCAGTGGAAGAATTTTGCTAATGCAGAGACGTGTTTTCTTTCTCTTTGACCACTTACGCAATACTTCTCTCTGAGGGCATATTCACTTTGAGCGGCGATTCCTTCTCCCTCGCAGCCAGCTTGTTTTCAGAAGGCGCTTTTATAGCTAGAGTCTTGTGTAGATTACGGAGCAGCCCTGTTGTTGTTTCTTATGACATTTGTCATAACAAACCCGCTGCCAAAGTCAGCGATTTTAAACCGAAATTTTTAGCGCCTCTTCTTTTAGTAGCGCCATCTAGGGCGAAGAGTGCGACTCATACATCACAATCCTTTTTGCGGACGGACTTCGTTCATACATTTCATTCACAGATAGTAATTTATACCTGAATCAGAGAACAATCACTTCTGAACTAGCGCCCCTGCGATATTTTCTCGACCAGGGATTCGAGTCCAACATCCCATCAACCGAGTTATACCGGCTTTAAAAAACTCAACTCTTGCTGCTGCTGCTCATCCCTCTTGGAGGGAACCTCAGAGCTGAGGGACTGCAACGGTATTTTGATGTGGAAAAGATAAAATCGCCTGTCTTGGGAGGAGTGTTTGCATCAGCTGCTAAATTTTAAACTTATCTGATCCCCTCCCTTTGCATTTGGATTCAGAGAAAAAAGCCTTTTAAGGATAGTCCCGTATTATTTCACAGTTGTGTAGAACAAACATATTCTATTTATATCCATTTTAAGTCAGTTTAAAATTTCTTACCTTGGATCACTCAGTGATTTTGATGTTATTACTGAATAATATTTCTTAGTTTGGTATAGTTATTATCGCGTCAGAACATGATGTTTTTGGGATGAGGTTTTTGACCTCAACAAAAATCCGCAGGTGAAAAATGAAAATTTTATTACCTGCTCGAACATCTAAAAAAATTTAAAAAATCAGCTTTTAATAACGTGTTACCATTGCATTTACAAAAGCTCTGATTTAAAAAAAAAATTAATGCCTACAGCAAATAAAACCTAAAATTGTGAAAAATGTAATTTTGAACGCGTGATTATATGAAATGAAATGAATAGGAAAAGTGATATTTTTTAAAAACAATAAATGCGAGACAAAGTTTTTTTGGATCGTTTGCAATACTAAAGTTATTGTTTCAATGAAACAGTTACCATGAATATAAAGATTAAAATGAAATCTGCTATGCATATCATGTCAGAACATAATTTCTTGAACGGCCAAGCACTACGTGCTCGTGCGTTAAATTACATTTTTATTCATTTTATTTGTTAAGTTAAATTTAAATTGTATTTTTATTCATTTTAATTGGCGCGTTCGAACCCACCAGCCAAAGACTGTGTGTGTGTGCATGTATGTTGGACGCTAAATCTGTCATGGCAGACTTCTGCCCTCGGGTGCACAGGGGTCATATCCTCGGAAACTACTGCACCCCTTCTTCTGTTGTAAAGCGGAACATGAGAACCATAACAATTGTAATTATTTATTAAAAAGGAGCAAAAATAAAAATTTTCCTGATTACCTAAGTAGGTATTGATTTTTAAAAAATTGTTTTTTTAAATATTACTTGTTAGGCTTAAGATTGGGAATCGCATAACTTACATTGTTATAAACTCGTTACGCCATTCTGTTCACTGTTCTATACATCTCTAATTTTCTGACATTTTTTTTAATGAAAATTTTATTAATTTTTTTTAATGAAACGCGCGTGAGTAAAATTAACACAAAAGGATTTTTGTTGAAACGAAACTTCTTTTTTTTCTAAGTATGAATTTGAAAAAAATAATGACAAAATTATTTAGAATTGAAGTTTTAGGTGCACTACAGAATATTTTATGCAATATCTCATTCAATAAAATTTAATTCAACTTAAAAATCATAAATAGTTTTACTTCAAAAGCATTTAAACGACATTAATGTTTAATTTTGTTCAGCCAATGAATGCAATTGTGAAAAATTATGAAATCTAAATTTGCATCCTTTTAATTCTGAGAAATCATATTCAGGAGTCTTCAACTTCACTATCTTCTACGGCCATATCTAAGTGAGTTATGAAGTTTTGAATACCACTATTTTAGAACAATTAACGAGTTCTTAATTTTATACTACTCAATCTTGGGAAACTTCCAGTTCTGACTGGCATACCTTCCATGAGACAGTCACTGATCAAAAGTCGCGCTTCTTTTTAAGAGTGGAATATTCAAAATTTCTATTATTCACAATAGAGGGGGCCTTTCTCTTTGTTTAAAATATTAGCGTCTCAAGGATTCTTCACTGAACAACTCATTGAAAGACGGGGATTTTAAAAGATAGATCATTATTGAGGCCCTGAGGGCCTCTATAAAAATATGTGCTCATCTGAATTGATAAAATTGCATTATTTCGCAATGAAATAAAAAAAACGATTCTTTCGTAACATATTTTAATGTTTATGTAAATCCAATTGCTATTTTTACTAATTCACCTAGCTCAAATCGACATTGTTGGAAACATCCCATTTTTCTTCTCATCTTAACTATCATGTGTACATAAGTATTGTAATCGTCCAAAAAGTCGAACTCCAGATTTTGACGACTCTTCATGTCTTAGAGCTCCTCCCCCGAGTCCGAAAAATGCATTTTTGGAAAATGTCTGCCCGCCTGTGAAAGAGTTAATTCAAAAACGTTTTGAATTAGAAATTTGGTACGTGGTTTCTGCACCCAAATTTGTAGATTTCTATAAAATGTTGTGCAAAATTCGGTCTGAATAAGTCTGTCTGTCCGAATGTATAACATCATAACTACAATGCGAAGAGAGTTAGATAAAATTCAGTACACATATTTAACATTATTGGTGTAGACGCCTTCCAAAATTTGAACCGAATCTAACGAGGAATTGACTATTTGTCGGTCTGTACTTCAAATTTATTTCAGCCGGTCAGGAAAAGCGCGTCTAAATCATAAATTCATGCGGTATCGATATTGAGATGTAAAAAATAACCAAGCGCTATCGATTAATCGCTGAAAACCTCACCAAGATTTATGATTGTTTGGCATCCATTTAGTACCGCTAGCAAAATTAATGTTAATTTTTGAAGCTAATGTCACACAAAACTTACTTTAGGGGAACACTTTTAGTATAGCGTGTGTGCGAGAAAGTTTGGCGAACACTCCCGATAGTTTAACGAAAATGAATCACTTTTACAAGCAAATTGCCATGTACAATAGAACAGTTTAACCCTTCTTTGCATGATGATGGAAATTTCCATCATAATATTTAGTCAACAAAAAAAGGTACTCAAAACCCTTGTACTGTAAATTTGTTGTTGCTGGCAACTTTTTAAGCGACTATTGCGTACAAAAAAACGCAGTTGTCAAAAAATAGCAAACGTCACTGTCAATTACCAGGCATACAACTTGCCATTCCGCTGTTTGTTGTGACTGGAAGAAATGAGCGAGATTTTAAATGTGCTTAAACAATTTGTGCTTAAATAAAAATAATAATTGTTTTTTAAATTATCATACAGAATAAAGAAGATTTAGTAAAGAATATTTTTTTTTATTTATTTAGTACTGAGCAAAAAATGTGACAATGCATGATGATGTAAATTTCCATCATATTGTTTTTTACATAATACATATTTTTATTTACACCAAGATTTTTTTAAATATTTTTCCTTTAATCTAGAGCATTAATTACATCAGCCTGATTTTTTTTTTTTAAAAAAAGAAAAAATCATGCAAAGAAGGGTTAAGAAAATCTTTTTGGTTTGAGGAATAGAATAGGTTGTTTCAAAGCTTTTTAGAGACATGCTGAGGAGCAAACATCTTCTGTTCAGTTTTAATGCCAATGATTGCTATGATTCGGCTGTCATGGATCACATTTGGACGATTAAGAAATGGCCCCTCTCTGAGCGAAGAAACTCAGCTCAAATCAATTCTGATTCAATCATTCTTAAAGGCTTTATAATAAATTCTTGCTTTGTCTTTTTATTTTATTTATTTCTCTTTTTTTGGAAATAAAAGTTTAAAACATTATTATTATTAATATTTTGTTTTTAAGTCATTCTATCTACGGCAGACAAAAACATATCTCGATCAGTGCAAGATATTTTACGAAATGCTAGTTGTGGTACAAGATTCGAGGTTGTACTGTCCTAAAATGGAGATAGATGGCGCTGTCCGCGCTCGACGAAAGAGGTCGCGAGATTGAGTTGGAGGAGAAGGAGTTTGGCTTGAGCATGTCTGGACGCGGAACAGAGCTGACTTCAAAAATGTCTAAATCTTGTTTCTAAAATTAATTTTAAATGTTTCTGTTTTTTTTGTTGTTTTCTGTGAATAAATGTACTTAGTGTCAAAGTGTTTAGTTACTTGAAGC